>AWUE01012338.1:0-22306 GCA_001974825.2 Corchorus olitorius
CGGCGGGGGGGGGGGTAGTGTAATTATCCTTTCTACGGTCAATGATAAATAAAAAGTAAAGGTAAGAAATGTTCCTTTCGTGTAACGTGTATCCTCACGAGTTTGGCTCTAACTAGGCAGGATGTCTCCCATGGTTTCTACATGTTGGGTGAGGCTTCTCATAGTTCTAAAGGTTCCCAAACTGTCCTTACTGACGCCCACTCTAGGCTAGTAAAGCCCAAAATCCTCATCCATTATAGGCTCACTGGAAAGGGTTCAGTCTGAGTGGAGGTTTTTCACTAAAAACCCACACGGTGACTATCGTCACACGAGGGCTAGCTACTTTGTCTCCTCCTAAAAGGTTAGAGCTCCAGTGTGAGCTCATACATTTGCAAGTGCAAGTTTATTAGTGAGTATGTGAAGGAACATACAAACCTTTACTAGACCCAAAGAAACGGTGTAAGAGGTTGGGCATGATATACAAATGTATGATGAAAGCATGTAAATGTGAATGATCATAAAGATAAGCATGAATAAACAAGAATAAATGCAAGCAAACAACCAATTATAGAGACCCTAGTCAACTCTAAACTAGAACTCAGTTTGACTCTCTAACTGTCCCTAGTGGAGTCGTCAAGCTGTCGAAACTTTCAAGTCAAGGGTACTCTGTCGAAAGGACTTTAAGGGAGTCACCACTAATCTTTTTTTACCTATGTGTGATTAGCCACCTATAAAATTATTAAGTATAATATTAACCTAAGCTTGACAAAGGCAACACTAAACCTAATAAACAACTTCTAACCATAGTCTTAAAGGTTCGGGAGTTGGGTACGCGTGGGGAAGGATTGGCAACCCCACAACACCTGTCAAACGATAGCACTGACTAGCCTAGAACTAATTATGAGTTTCTATAATTGGTTGTCATTATTCCTAAATTTTAAATAATTTAAACAAAGTAAATCATTTATTTGATTCTGAAAACAAAGTTACACAAGTACAAATGAGTTTTGAGTTTTTTTTTTTTTTAAAGTGTTGGGGATTCAAAAGAAATGACCAGACCCTTTGATCAATCTCTTATCCCCATTTCACTGTTTGTTTTCTTTTGGGCTCCTCATGTAAGGATTTTTAAGAAAAATCGTGATTAAAATGACTCCTTTTTTGGTGATAAACCGAAAATGGGAACTCTCCCTTCTTTAAAAACTGAAAATAAGGTGGGAACCTTCCATTTGAAAACAAAACTTGGTTGATTTTGAGTTTTTGAATTCCTTTAAAAAAACATTTATTTTGATATTTTTGAATTTTTAATCTTTTTATTTTATCATTTTATTTAGGTTTGAAAACTCTTTTTAATTGTGAAATTTTTTTTCCTGTTTTGAGTTCTTTTATTTAACTTTGGAGTTTTGGATTACCATCTTGTAAAGTCCTCTTTTTATTTTATTTTTAAAGAAATTTTCATTTTTCTTTCATTTATCTCTTTTATTTCTTATGGCAAATTGCCTTTCTTAAATAAAACTTAAACCTTGATTTTGTTTTTTAAAAAAAAAACCTATTTCATGTCCTTGCAAAAAGAAAAGTTGACTCTTGGCTTTAATTTAAAAAAACTTGAAGAGAACAACGACAAACACAAATCTTTTTGGTTTTTTTCTTGAAAACAAAGTATTTTGTTTTAATTATGAATTTAATAGTAATTACTAATTTTAATTTCTATATGTATGAATACACATGATGCATGAATTCTGGTTAATGCAAATTTTACCGAGTAATTATATGAGGAACACTGTCCGGATGCCTTCCACTAATACTAGTAAGACACCCATCCAGATGTTCCAAGTCTAGGAATGATGAATTGAGACCGACAACAGGTGTCAAAACCCCAATTAATCATCCCATTATCATATCCTTTTATTTAATTCTCATGACAATAATAATTTTCAACAATTTATATGAAAATAAACGTGAGTGCAAATGATTTTCCTAATTGATTATGAAAAAAAAACCTAATTAAATCTAATTAAGTCTAATTAAATCTTAAATAATCTAAATAAATTATTAAATACTAGTCCTAGGCTAATTGATTAAAGCCAATTTAAAACAAGATTGAAATTAACATCTAACCAAACCAATTCTAAACTTTAAAGAATCTAAATGCTCAAAAGTAAATCTGTAGGGATTAAATTGAAACAACAGGAAACAAAGATTAAGGACTAAGCTGAATCAAACCATAAATCAAAGGACAAAACCATTTATTCAATGCTTTTAATCATACTTGTATCTTTATTAAAGACCCTACCACACCTATTTTTTTCTCTTATAAACTAAACATATTCAAGCATTTGATGCTCTGCAGCCGCCGGAGAATCTTAATTTTAATATGGTACCTATCTGGATGAGGGTCTTCAATCTCCCAATTAAGATGATGACGGAGAAGGTGGGGGAAGCCATTGGTGCTTCGATGGGTGATGTAATTGACTTTGATCTGCGTAGTGGTAGGTATTTGCGACTGCAGCTCGATATTAATGTGAAACTCCCTCTGAAGAAGGGAACCATTATCACAACGCCTCATGGGGAGCTTTGGGTGAAGTGCCGTTTTGAGAAGCTGCCAACATTCTGTAGAGTTTGTGGGAAGATTACACACCTTGATGCTGAATGTCCAGTTGCTGTAACGATGCTTCGCACTCAAGGTCGTGTGGTAAGGGAGTTTACAGATGAGTTACGTGCAGAGACACCAGAGATTAAGTCCAGGCAAAGTGGGGGGAAATCGGCTTCTCGACTGGGTGGGAATGCTTCCGGCAGTGGGTTACGACAAGGGAACCAGCAGCCTTTGCCAGCTTTTTCAGCATTAGTGACTAGTCGACCTCAGGCTTTCCGACAACACGTGGACATTTTAGTGCTTCGATGTAGGGAGGTGGCTAAGGCGTTGGCCTTGAAAGAGCCGTCAAGTGAGTTTCTTATAGAAGTTCGGGGAATGGCGGTGGTGACTGAACCCGACCAAGGTGAGGAGGTAGCAGGTGTGTCGAAAAAGGCGGAAGAGGAAGGACACGTCACCCGAAATTTGTTCCTGGATGCTGGTTCAAGGCCTGCGAATAAGGGTAAGAAGAAGATGGGAGAAAATGTGGATTACTTGCCATTGAATGGGCCGGAAGAATCGGCTAAGTCTGTTTCACCAGGGTATAAAAATATCCAAGACAATAATAATTATCTAAATTTGGATATTGAACAAATTGCAAAGGCATTGGGCCATGTGATTCTGGGTATTGGGCCAGGTGATTCTGGGTATTTGGCTTTCAATAGTGGATGCACAAAAAGGGAAAACAAATGCAATTGGGCCTTCAACTGTGGATGCACAAAAAGGGAATGCAAATGCAACTGAGGTGGGCCGACAAAGTGGGCTGGGAGGGGTTTCAAAAATTATAGGAGGACCATAAGTACTGCTACGTAAAATGTTGTTGTTATCTCTACTTCTACTCCTTTTATCTTTACGGCGGGGGCGACACAAGAGGAAATTTCAAAGCCTCGCAAATGGAAGAAAGTGGCAAGGGTCTCCGAGAAGTATTCTTTCGAAAATTTGGTTCAGGGTTGCAATGATAGGGTGGGAAGTAAGAGAACAAATCATAAGTTATTGAAACTAGTCTGTTGTAACAATCCTCAATTGCTCATCCTTTCAAAAACTAAAAGGAAGCAATTTGAAAAGGATTGGATTAGGGCTAGATTAGGTGTTGATAGCTGTTTTTTTGTTGATTGTATTGGCCGTGCTGCTGGCCTTGCTTTATTTTGGAATAATTCAATAAATATTTCTTTGTCTTTGTACTCAGTGAACCATATAGATGTAATTGTTAATGATAATTCTACGGAGGAGTGGAGGCTAACGGGCTTTTATGGAATTCCAGTAACAAGTCGGAGACATAAATCTTGGAGTTTGTTGTGTAGACTCCATATTCAATCCAATTTGCCTGGTTATGTGTTGGAGACTTTAATGAGTTATTGTCTTCTGAAGACAAAATTGGAGGTGCAACTTGTCGCAACGTGCGGGTCCGGGGGGTCCAAACCCTACCGTTTAATGACTTAGGAAAGGGAAACCACCGTTTCCATCTAAAGGAGTCGCCACTAATCTTTTTTATGGTGTGATTAGCCACCTACCAAATTATTAGACCTAATGTTACCCGATGCTTGGCTAGGGTTACACTAAACCTAATAATGTCTGCTTAACCAGAGATTCTATGGTCCGGGAGTCGAGTACGTGTGGGGAAGGATTAGCACCCCCACGACGCCTGTCAAAAGACGGCACTGACTAGTCTAGACTTAATAACGGGTCTCTAGTATTAGATGTTTCCATTTTTAGAATACTTTCATGCCATTAACTCTTTTTTATTTTCAAAAAAAGAAAATTTTTTCTTTTTGGGTTTTTCTTTAACCATAAATTCTATTTTTTTTGTGTTTTTTTTGTTTTATTTTATTGAATTAAACCCTTTATTACCGATTATTATTTTTCCTTGATTCTTAATTACACTGAATTAAGTTGACCACCAAATTCCTTAATTACACCGAATTAAGTTGATTACCAATTTCCTTAATTAAACCGGATTAATTTGAATACCGATTTCCTTAATTACACCGAATTAAGTTGAATACAAATTTCCTTAATTACACCGATTTGAGTTGAAAACCAATTTCCTTAATTACACCGAATTAAGTTGAATACCAATTTTATTTAATTACACCTATTTGAGTTGAATACCAATTTCCTTAATTACACCGAATTAAGTTGAATACCAATTTCCTTAATTACACCGGATTAAGTTGAATATCAATTTCTTTAATTACACTGAATTGAGTTGATTACCCATTTCCTCAATTACATCGATTTGAGTTGGTTTCCAATTTCCTTAATTGCACCGAATTAAGTTGATTACCAATTTCCTTGATTACACTGGATTAAGTTGAATACCAATTTCCTTAATTTTGTTTCTTGAATCTTAGTTCTTATCTCTCTTTTTTTCGTGTTTTTTTTTGTGTTTGTAAGAAAACCATTTTTTTAAAATACCACCCTTTTTTGAAAAATTTTTTCTTTTTAATTTTGAAGAAAATAACTTTATTAATTCCTTTTCAATTTCCATTTTTATTTTCCTTAACAATTAATTGAAAATTACTAAGTCTAACCCTAGATGCATGAATGCACATGATGCATGTTTTCCGGTTAAATGCAATTTTTACAAAATATTTATACGAGGAATTCCTTCCGGGCACCCGCCACTCATACTGGCTAAGACCCCCATCCGGAAATTCTAAGCCTATAAAGGATGAATTGAGACCGACAAAAAATGTCTAAGTCTCAATTAATCGTTCCATCATCGGATCATATTTATTAATCTCAAATAACATGGCATAATAATAATATAAAGAGGCATAATGTAAATATGATGTATATGAGACCTATTAATTACTAAGTCCAAATTGATTTAATTAAACCTATATTGGATTAAAACAATTAAGCCCTTATGCCCAAATAGACCAAAATAGAAGGCCCAAATGTAAAGAAACAACTTAACAATATACATGACCAAGGCCCGAATGAATAAATGAAAAAAAAAAAAGCCTAAAACAAAACTAAGGCCCAAGTCATAAACATACCAAAAAGGAAACCCAAACATATATATCCTAAAGAGGCCCAATAAAAAGTCCAACAGGAAAATAAAAGAAAAAAAAGCCAAAGAAAGGAAAGCTTATCCAAATTAAAATTAAGAATAATAAGCTAAAGCCCCAAATCATACCTAAGCCCAAACCTACCGAGACCTAAGACCCAAACATGACAAAAACAAACCAAGCCCTAAGGCCCAATATGCACATTCACAAGTTAAGGCCCAAGTTGGATCCTACTATGCTCCAAGTTTTAATTTTTTTTAATTATTTTGTTTAAAACTAAATGACCCAATTAGTTTTCCCAACTCTAAAGTCTAGTCTAAACTACTACAATGCAATCTTAATTTCCAAAATACTCAAAACACTAATCCCTTAGCTTTTTATTCTCAATTCTGAATTAATCTATTCAATATATATATTATCTAACAAAAATAATTTCTTTCTAATTATTTAGACTAAATAATACTAACTTAATTAAAAATTAAACTAATAGGCACCTATTTGAACCAATCTAGACATAGAGAGACTCAATCGAACTATCAGAGGGACTTTATTGCAAACGGAATAAAAGTCAAGTCCTTAAAAGAACACAGACATGACCTTTTGGACCTAATTGATCTGAATCCAGGGATTAACATATATAAATTCATGCCAGACAACCAAATCGTCAACAATAAAATAATTCAGGGACCTAATAGCATGCAAACCAAACAAAGTACTTGAAATTAAAATAAAGCCTAAAATTTATCAGCACCTATAAATACTAACTTATCATTAACATTTTAACCTAAATACTACCTGAACCGTCGTCTCTCTCTCCCACCGCCGCCGGAAATCGTCAAAATGGTGTCTCCGCCACGCCTGAGCTCCGATGGTCCTCTGATAAGGCTGAAAATTCCACGGGAGCTTCCTCTAGTCTTGCTGAGCACCGCGCCATGGTCAGTTCTCCGTGAATCTTTCTAGATTTCGCTAGATATGCTCTCGACGAAACCAACAATCAAGCCCTCCGATTTGAGAAATTCCACCGTTCAATGCTTCTGATATTCGGGTATAGTACTTTCTTTCCCTTGCTTTCTCAATACACAAAAGTAATCTTGCAAGAAAAACTTTCTTAAATTTAAACCTAATTTAGATCTGAAGGAAACTAATACTTTTTTGTTGTTTTTTGTTGTTGACCGAAAGGATCCGAATCAAAGGGGAAGCTCGAAGGGAACTAAAACGAGGAAAAGGGAATCTACAAAGGTAAATAGAACTGAATTTTTTGTTTTTTGTTGTTGCTGTAGGATTATCAAGGAAAAGAAAAGAACTTTGTTGTTGTTGTTTTTGGTTATTGGAATATTACTGAAAAAAAGGGGGGGGGGGGGACTGCCTGTTTTTTGAATAAGAGAAAACTGAGCTTTTTTTTTTTGGGTTTTCGGTTGCTAGATGAAATGGGAAAGGAAAAAGTAGGGTTTTGTCCTGGGAACTGTGAATGTGAAAAGAAAAGAAAAAGATTGAGACTGTTTTTTTTTTTTTTGTGATTTTCAAAACTCTTCTTGTTGTAAAATAAATGGAAAAGGAAAACTAGGGTTTTTGGTTGTTGAAAAGAATGGAAAAGGAAAACTAGGGTTTATGTGTGTTTTTGGGATCTGTGTCTGTGTTTGGGGTTCTGTTTATTGTTGGTTTATATACTGGGTAGCGTTTATTTCGATGGTTGGGATTAATTGGTTGTTCCTGATCCAATGGTTCGGGTTCACTCTTTTGAATGTCCCTTGCTGGCTTATGTGGCTATCTTGAGTGTTGAAGTGGCTATTACTCTGCCTGACTTGGCCTGGTCATCAATAATTTTCATCTATTGATGCATTTGGGTTGTATATTGCTTTTTGCTGCTGAGATGGCTTAAATTGGTTCAGTTAATGGCACTGACATGGTGACATAGCTGTTTGCTTCATTCTGGTTGGCCAAAGTCTTGTGTGTGCATGTGCTGGAAGTGTGTAAACTTGTGAAGGACACACTCCAGTCATTGCTTTGCTCCTCTATGTACTTGTCCATTTTCCTCCCTATGTGCTTCATTTGTGATACACTTTGATCTTGACTATACACCCTTGGATCAGCTGACTTTGAGTCAGCAGCTTTTAATCTTATGGTGTTTATCCAGCACTGCATTGTAGTCTCTGTGTTCATGCTTGCAGCAGGTAATAATTGGAGACAAATTACTATCACCCATGAACTTGGTCTCCAAGTTTCATTAAGCCTGTGCTAATCCTCGTTTTGCTCTTGTTTATTTGTATAAACCCCATGGTTTGTCTCCTATGCTGGTACACTCCCAAGTGCTGACGTGGCGAAGCCCCAAAAAGATAAGTACCAGTTATCCTTAATATTAATTCAAACACTGTGTTTCTACTTAATTGTTAATAACCTCTGCTTTGATCTTTGTTTTGCAGTAACTTGTAAAGGGATTTGAAGCCTAAAGCTTGAGGAGGACAGATTAAGGAGAAAATGAAGAGATTTGTATCACTTTATTTTGCCAGTAATAACTTTCTGTATACGTATTTTTTCTGTATCTATTCTGGCATGTGACTCTGTATTATTATTATTTTATATTTGGAATTTTTATGTTTTCCAAATGACTACCACATGTCCAAACCCAAAAGAAACCAGACACCAAAAAGGGCCGTGACCCAACAGAAACTTCCTTGACCCAAGGCATAAGCCCGAAGCCCAAAATGGACCAAAAGAAAAGAAGAGCAATGCTAAGGCCCAAAAGCAACCTAATTCCCCTTAGTATGACTGGGGCCAACTTAAAGAAATGAGCAAATAAAAATAGAAGGGTTCAAATGTGAGCAAATGGTTTAAATAAAAGCAAGGTAATGGGTTTTTAAAAGATGTCAATTATTATTATCGTTTTTTTTTTTACTAAAAGAAAAGGATGGGCTAAAGTTTAACCAAATGTTTAGGCTTGATTATTTATAGCGAAAGTAACGTGTCTACACAACTAGACCCCAATTTTTGATGGATGCATTTAGGAGTGCGGTTGAAGAGTGTGATCTGTTGGAGCTTCCGATAAGAGGACCAAAGATGACATGGAAGAGGCGTATTAATGGAGCTTTTGTGTTTGAATGTTTGGATAAGGGGTTGGTTTCACAATTATGGCTCAACAGGTTTGGTTTTAGCTTTGAGGAACACCTTCCTTCTACAATCTCGGATCATATACCTATTGTAATTCAGATTTTGAGCCAGTAGGAGGTTGTCCATAGTCGACAACAATGCTTTCGATTTGAGAGCATGTGGGTTTCACATGAAGGGATTAATGAAGTAATAAGATCGGCATGGGAAGATCCTGGTGGGTCAGATATCATGAGTAAAATAGGCAATTGTGCTGAGAAATTGATTGTTTGGGATCGGATTGTTTTTGGTAATGTTAAACAGTCAATTGCAAAGAAGAAGAGGGAGTTCGACATGCTCTATAATTCTGCACAATTATGAGAGGATTCGAGCAGGTTACAGCAATGTCAAGATGAGTTGGATACATTGTATAGACGATAGGAAGTTATGTGGAAGCAAAGGTCTAAAGCGTTTTGGTTGCGAGAGGGAGATAGAAACACAGGGCACTTCTATTCCGTTGCATCGGCAAGGAGACAGAGAAATATGATAAATGGACTCCATGATAGTACGGGGGAATCGAAAACGAATTTTGCAGATATAGAGAAGGAGGTTATTGGTTACTTCCAAGCTATTTTTTCGACTTCAAATCTAACTTGTGACAACGTGGATTTTGTTGTGGGGAAGGTCAAGAATAAGATAGATGATGATATGCAAAGACATTTGGAGCAGGCATTCACTGAAGATGACATTAAGCAGGCGGCTTTTGATATGCAACCAAGCAAAGCTTCGAGGCCTGAAGGGATGACACCATTATTTTACCAAAGATTTTGGGCAATAGTCGGCAAGAAACTAAGTGCTATGGCGTTGGCATTTTTGAGTCAAGGTACACCTTTACCTAATTTTAATAATACTCGTATTGTATTGGTCCCGACGATAGCCTCACCTATTTCTGCAAAGGACTTTCGTCCAACTAGTCTATGCAATGTTATTTTTAAGATCATTTTGAAGGCTCTAGTGAATAGACTAAAAGCCATTTTGTCTGCCTTAATTGGAGAGAACCAAAGCGCTTTTGTCCCTAAGCGCATGATTTTTGATAGTGCAACGGTCGCTTTTGAGACAGTTCATTTTATGAAGAACAAGATCTCAGGTAAGAAGAAACATATGGCCCTTAAACTTGACCTGAGCAAAGCATACGATAGAGTAGAATGGGTGTATCTGGAAAAAATTATGCAGAGAATGGGTTTTCCTGATCGTTGTGTATATCTTATCATGTCATGCATTAGAACCGTGAGTGAAGTGATAATGCCTACTCAAGGAATTCGACAAAGAGACCCACTTTCGCCGTATTTATTTCTCCTCTGCATGGAAGGTTTATCAGGTTTGCTTCATGAGGTAGTGTCGAATGGTGAAATTAAAGGTGATACAGGTGAATCGATATGCACCTAAGGTATCTCACTTATTTTTCGCGGATGATAGTTTACTTTTCCTACGTGCAACGCTGGGTGAGTGTCATGTTATACTTAATATGTTCAAAGAATTTGAAATGGCTTCGGGGCAATAGATAAACATTGACAAGTCTGCTATCATGTTAGTAGTAATACTCCGGCAAATTTAAAGAGTGGTATTTTGCAGCTTTTAGGAGTAAAGAAGAATTTTGGAGAATGATAAGTATTTAGGTCTTCCGATTATGATAGGTAGGTCTCACAAAAGGGAGCTCCAACTTAATAAAGATAGACTTAAGAATCGTATTAGGAGTAGGAAGGGAAAGTTGTTATCGATTGCTGGCAAGCCAGTATTGATCAAAGCTGTAGCGCAGGCAATGCCCCTTTATCTGATGAGTTGTTTTCAGTTTCCGAAGACCTTCCTCCATGAACTTAACATGATAATAGCTGATTTTTGGTGGGGTGAAAAGAATAAGACAAAGAAAATTCATTGGCGAAATTGGGATGCTCTTTGTATTTCAAAGTCGGATGGGGGCCTTGGCTTCCGAGATTTAGAAGCTTTTAATTTATCTTTATTAGCTAAGCAGTGTTGGCGGCTAATGCAAAATCAAAACTCTCTCTATCGAGTTCTTAAGGCAAAATATTTTTGGGGATCTTGTCTTATGCGGGCACGCTTGGGAAGGAACCCATCTTTTCTATGGCGTAGCCTAATGGCGGGAAGAGAGGTACTGGCTAATGGCTGCAGGTGGAAACTTGGTGATGGTACTAATATTTTAGCTTTTAAAGACAAGTGGTGGTCGAGCCAAAAACAATCCTATTTTTATGGCTATTTTATTATGTTTTTGGATCTATTTACGCTTAAATATATGCTATTTTGTTAATATTTGTGTTTTGAGTCTTTATGAGATGTGAAATTGGGAATTTGTTAATTTTCACTACTTTTGGAGCTATTTTGATGACTTTTTACACAAATATGAGCATAGCAATTTTGAGTATAGATTTGGAGATTCGAAACTCGTGTTTGAAGACTCATTGAAGATAATTTGAAGATTTGAAGATCATTGAAGAATTATTTCCATGAAGCAAGAATTGAAGAATGGAGCTTTAATTGCGAAGGATTGGAGACAAGCCATGAAGAAGCCCGGAAGCTTTGGAATTTTGGATATTTTATATGGGATAATACTCAGCCCATATAAGCCCATAATTGGAATTAAAATCCCAATTTGTGCCTCCTATATCCAAGGAAATATCCAATTTCTGCATATTCCCGCTTCTAGTCCTAACAGGATTAGGATTCAGCGCAGTCTCGGTAGAAAAATCATAACTTTCTGCTCAGACCTCCGTTTTAGCCTTGTGAGTAGGCGTTGGAAAGCAAACTCCGAGATCTACAACTTTCCTTTGAAGTCCAAGACCCAGTTCTGTTATCTTCAAGCCCAAAAACGACGTCGAAGTCCCTGCATGATTCCAGAAAATTTCAGGATCCTATTTTAACTTGGATTCTACTCTAGGAAGACTTTTAATCTAACTTAGATTCTAAGTTAGACTCAAAAACGTCCTAGACTCTTTTCCTACTTAGAATTGGATTCTCTAGCCACCTTAGGTCTAGGTTTTTAATGTAAGTAGATCTATAGATTTTATTTTGAAGAATTGTTGAAGATTTGGAGGAGTTTGCCTTAGGAGCCGCCACCCCCCTCTTCTTCCTATCCATAGATAAGTTTTTCTTCTTTTTTTTGGATACTCACTAAATTTATGAGTGAGTAATCCTTTTCTTTTCTCAAATGTAGAATTTAATTGATCTTTTGACTTATATCATGGTGAGATTTTATGCTTTTATATGAAAATTAATAGGGTATTTCTTAATATCTCTACATGAATTCTATGTTGCTTGCTTTGATGGATTGAAGCTAGCACTTTCTTGATAAATTAAGTAGCATTAGCTAATTTAATATCTTGAAGGATCTTCGGATTTAATTGTTTGGTAGCAATTGGAAATGAAGGATCTTCCTTCCAAGGGATTTAAGAATCTTTGACCAATTTTTAATTGCCCATTGTGCTTGTAAATTACTAGATCTTAATGCTTTATTCTTGAGTAATTATCACACTGGATCAAGAGGTAATTATTTAAAGAATAAAAGGGATAATTCACACTGGATCAAGAGCTTTATCTAATTAAGGTAATTTAGGATTAAATTCCAAGCAAGCTATCCATTGTTTTCATAATTTTTAGATATCAATGATCCATGTTATTGTTGTCAAGAGGGATATTAATTCTATGTTGGAGGGTTTTCTTAATTATTTTCTCAAATGATCTTTTGCTTTTTAATTAATTGTCTTCTTTAATTTTCGTGATTGCTTTTTTAGATAATTTAAATTGCTAGTTTGATTTGATTTAATTTTACTTTAAAAACCTTCTTTATTTTATTTGTTTGTTTTAAGAAAAAGAATAATAACCTATCTCTCTGTGGGATCGACCCCTACTTGCCCTTGCTATCTTTAGTTAGTAATTGTTGGGATTTTTATTTTTATGATTTGCTGATGACCGATCATAAATTTTGGCGCCGTTGCCGGGGAGATTGTTTATTATTTTCTTTTTCTTTTTCTTTTCTATATTCGTTTTGCACTTGATCATCTCTGTTTTGTAGGAAAAAATCCAATGGCGCAACAACGTTCGTTGAGAGAGCTGAATTTCAACTGTGAATTGCCGCCACTCTGCATTGACTATCCAGCCATGGACACGTCATACAAGCTGAATTCTGGAGTGATCCGCATGCTGCCAACCTTTCAAGGAGAATCTCATGAAAATCCTCATGAGCACTCACAAAATTTCTTTATATGGTGCGCTGCGACCTCTGGGATGCCAGAAGTACAAGCAAGACTTCGAACTTTTCCTTTAACATTGGAAGGAAAAGCAAGAAGTTGGTTCCTGACTCTGCCATCAAAATCAATAACTTCTTGGAAGGTGATGGAGACAGTGTTTCTGAATAAATACTTTCCAGAGGCTAAGCGAGCTGATGTAAGGAAGAAAATCTCCTCCTGTCAACAACTACCTGAAGAGAAGTGGCACCAATACTAGGAGAGATACAACCAAATCTGCGCATGTTGCCCTTACCACAACCTAAGTGAAGCACTACTGATTCAGAACTTCTACGATGGGCTTCTCTATGAAGATCGAATGCATATTGATGCCGCTAATGAAGGAAGCCTAACACTTAAAACCCTTGAAGAAGCAAGGAAGCTGCTCAATACCATGATCGAAAACATCCACCAATTCAACATGATGGATGAACACTCAACAACTAGAAGGATGTGTTAGAACCTGCCATATCCAACATGTGTCAAAGACATTCGTTCATTCTTGGGCCATGCCGGTTTCTATCGAAGATTCATCAAGGACTTCTCGAAGATTTCAGCACCGATGTGTAGATTACTTCAGAAGGATGTAGAGTTCAAGTTCGGAGACGACTGCAAGGAAGCATTTGACAAATTGAAGACTGCCCTCACCACCACTCCATTTGTGAAGCCACTGGATTGGAAACTACAGTTCGAGATCATGTGTGATGCAAGTGACGTCGCCATTGGAGCTATTTTAGGTCAGAGAGTAGATAAAGTGCCTCATGTTATCTACTATGCTTCAAGAACTCTAGATGCTGCCCAGAAGAATTACACCACCACCGAAAAAGAGATTCTAGCTGTTGTCTTCGCGTTGGAGAAGTTTCGACCATATATTTTGGGATCTAAGGTGATAATCTACTCCGACCATGCTGCATTGAGATATCTAATGTCAAAGAAATAAGCAAAAGCTAGGCTTATGCGATGGCTTTTGTTATTTTAAGAATTTGATATCGAAATTAAAGATAAGAAGGGAGCAGAGAACGTCGTAGCTGATCATCTAAGCAGAATTGAAAGCAAGGAGGAGAAAATTGCAATCAACGAAGCATTACCCTTTGAAGAAATTTTTGTCGTTTCTCAACCACCCTGGTATGCTGATATTGTCAATTTCTTAGCTGCTCGTCGTTTACCCTCTGATCTTAGCAAAGGAAAAAAATTGAAGCTCATCAGTGATGCCAAGTATTATCTTTGGGACGATCCGTATTTATGGAGACACGGTTCTGATCAACTCATGAGAAGATGCATTCCGGATAACGAGATTCAATCAATTCTGAAGTTCTGCCATAACAATGAATGTGGAGGCCACTTTGGACACCAGAAGACTGCAAGAAAGGTCTTAGATTGCGGGTTTTATTGGCCTACAATCTTTAAAGACTCTTATGAGTTTTGCAAGACCTGCCCATGCTGTCAGAGAACTGGAAACATATCGAAAAGGACTCAAATGACTCAAAATCCTATATTCGTTGCTGAAGTCTTCGATGTATGGGGAATTGATTTCATGGGACCTTTTCCTCCATCAGATAAAAAGTATTACATACTCTTAGCTGTGGATTATGTTTCTAAATGGGTTGAAGCTATAGCTATTGAGAAAGAATGATGCGAAGACAGTAGTCAAATTTATGAAGAATAACATTCTTCATAGATTTGGCATTCCAAGAGCTCTCATCAGTGATCGAGGTACTCACTTTTGCAACAAGATTGTGCAAGCACTGGTTGAAAAATGGAGTTCGACATAGAGTATCTACTTCATATCATCCTCAAACCAGTGGTCAAGCCGAGGTATCAAATCGTCAAGTGAAGCTGATTTTGGAAAAGACAGTCAATGTTCAAAGAAGAGATTGGAGCATGAGACTAGGAGATGCTTTGTGGGCCTATCGTACAGCTTATGAGACACCTCTTGGTATGTCCCCATACCGAATTGTGTTTGGTAAGCATGCCATCTACCTGTGGAATTAGAGCATAAAGCATGGTGGGCAATAAAGCAATGCAATCTCAACTTTGACAAAGCTGGAATTCGAAAGATGCTGTAGTTACAAGAGCTTGAAGAAATAAGGAATGAAGCATACGAGAATTCAAAGATCTACAAGGAGAAAACCAAAGACATCCATGACAAGGGAATTTTGCGAAGATCGTTTTATGAAGGACAAAAAGTTTTAGTCCTTAATAATCGATTGAATGAAAATCCTGGAAAGCTCCGATCGAGATGGTATGGACCATTTGAAGTAATTCAAGTGTATCCTAATGGATTCGTAATCATCGAGGATCTAGATAACCAGAAGCAGCATAAGGTCAATGGACAACAATGATTGAAGCATTGCCAACAATGATGATTGAAGAAATTAAATTGGAAAATCCCATCTATCTTCCAACATGAGCTACAAAGAAAAGAAAAGGAGTCAAGCTATTGACTTTAAACAAGCGCTTGTTGGGAGGCAACCCAATAATTTTAATTCCTAACCTAATTTTTATTTTGCAGGTTTAAAAAAAAAAGCACCGAACCATATGACTCGGTGGCACCAAGTCACAGCCGGCCATGGCCTAGCCATGCCACGCACCAAGCCCGGACATGGCCAGGCCATGACCCGGCCATGACGCGCGCCATGTCGTGCCAACCAAGGCACCCACAGCACCAAGCTATGGCCTGACCAGCACCGAGCCAAGAGGAGACCCAGCACCGGACAGACCAGGCCACGCCACGCACCAAGACAGGCAGCCTACGCGCCATGACCCGACCGTGCCGAGGCCATCACCAGGCCAGCACGAGGCGCCAGGCCAATGCCGCGCGCCAGTGCTTGCTGTTGCCCTGCAATCCCGTGCGCCAGTGCTCGTTGCTGCCTTGATGTCGCGGCGCTACTCCTTCACTTCTCAATCCTTTTGCAATTAGGAATATGAATCCTAATTGAATTAGAAAATGGATGACCTACTCCTACAAGGTAATGGATTCCTAGTCCAGGTATGTTTCTAACTTTTTACTCTAACTAAACCTTTTAAGAATAGGATTTGATCACTATATAGCGATGAGAATAAAGAAGAAAATGAGGAAGAGCTTCACCCTTTCCTTGTTCGGTGCAACCAAATAAGTGATCAAATTACTAGCTTAAGAGATGATTTTAATAACATAATTGGGAATTTGGATGACCTCTTCAATTTATTGGAGAAGACTATTCATAAACCAATTTAGCTTTAGTTTTAAGTTTCTTGTTTTTACGATTTATTTTTATGCATCTTAGGATTAGTTATTTAATTTATGCTTTAATTTTCAATTTCCTTTATCTTATGTCTTTAATTTTCAAGTTTCATTAATAAACTATCTAGTTTTATTTTCCTATCACTTTAATTTTCTATTGTCTTTTATGATTGAGTAATTATCTTCATCAAGGCCGCCCAGGTATGTTTTCTTGAACCCTAACTTTTTATTTTTGGTAAGATGATATTGCATGCTTTGTTTGATTGCTTTTACATTGAGGACAATGTGAATTTTAAGTGTGTGTGTGGGTGGGGGGGGGAGGGGGGTGAGTACTTGATAGGGTTTTTACTTGAATAATTGAGTCATATGATAGTCTTTGTTTGCATGAGAACCTAGGATAGAATTTGATTGTTTTTGGATTAATCTTATTTGCCCAATTTTTAAAAAAATTTCGAAAAATTGATTTTTTTTATGATAAAATTTCAAATTTTTCAAACCTTTTGAATTTTCATGCATATTTTGATTAATTGATTTGATTATGATTGATGAATGCTTAGAATTTTCATGATAGAGGACAAGAGGTATTTCTGTAAATAAATAAAAAATAAATAAATAAATCCATTGTTGTCACTCTTTTCTCAAACAAAAGGAGTTAGTAACCCTTGGAAAGAGGATAAGAGGCATGGAATTACAGAAATATGTCTGTCTGAAAAAATAAAAGAATGAGTCCTTCTAGAGTGCTAATAGCCTCAAAAATGGGAGTTAGTAACCCCAAATCATGAACACTTCGAGGTTAGTAACCTCAATTTTCTAAAAACAATTACCTTTGAAAATCTATTATAACCCACAATGACCCTTGATTTATATTTATGACATTGCAATCTTTTGAGTAATGGAGAAAGAGAGGAAAACATGATCTTATAGAAAGAAGTAGTTATAGAAAGTAAAGAATGGTAAGTGATTAAAGCTACTTCGATTATGGTTACTTAAGAATGATGATGCTTGTTGTT
The DNA here is from genome assembly GCA_001974825.2 of Corchorus olitorius. NCBI lineage: Eukaryota > Viridiplantae > Streptophyta > Magnoliopsida > Malvales > Malvaceae > Corchorus > Corchorus olitorius. The sequence continues at coordinate 17,229 of AWUE01012338.1, forward strand.
TCTTGATCTTTGGATTGAGTATTATTATTATTCTTTGTTATTTTGATTTTATGATTGAATTGATATTCTTTGATGTATGTATGAATTCAAATTGATTTCTTGAAAAATTGGTTTTTGATTAACTTACACATTGATTTGCTAAGGGACTAGCAAAGTTCAAGTGTGGGGGAAAATATGATCGAGGCAAAAACAACCCTATTTTTATGGCTATTTTATTATGTTTTTTGGATCTATTTATGCTTAAATATATGTTATTTTGTTAATATTTGTGTTTTGAGTCTTTATGAGATGTGAAATTGGGAATTTGTTAAATTTCACTACTTTTGGAGCTATTTTGATGACTTTTTACACAGATATGAGCATAGCAATTTTGAGTATAGATTTGGAGATTCGAAGCTCGTGTTTGAAGACTCATTGAAGATAATTTGAAGATTTGAAGATCATTGAAAAATTATTTCCATGAAGCAAGAATTGAAGAATGGAGGTTTAATTACGAAGGATTGAAGACAAGCCATGAAGAAGCCCGGAAGCTTTGGAATTTTGGATATTTTATATGGGATAATACTCAGCCCATATAAGCTCATAATTGGAATTAAAATCTCAATTTGTGCCTCCTATATCCAAGGAAATATCCAATTTCCGCATATTCCCGCTTCTAGTCCTAACAGGATTAGGATTCAGCGCAGTCTCGGTATAAAAATCATAACTTTCCGCTCAGACCTCCGTTTTAGGCCCGTGAGTAAGCGTTGGAAAGCTAACTCCGAGATCTACAACTTTCCTTTGAAGTCCAAGACCCAGTTCTGCCATCTTCAAGCCCAAAAACGAGGTCGAAATACCTGCATGATTCCAGAAAATTCCAGGATCCTATTTTAACTTGGATTCTACTTAGACTCTAAGTTAGACTCAAAAACGTCCTAGACTTTTTCCTACTTAGAATCGGATTTTCTAGGGTTATTTCCACTATAAATAGCCACCTTAGGTCAGGTTTTTAATGTATGTAGATCTAGAGATTTTATTTTGAAGAATTATTGAAGATTTGGAGGAGTTTTCCCTAGGAGCCACCGCCCCCCTCTTCTTCCCATCCATAGATAAGTTTTTCTTCTTTTCTTTGAATGCCCCCTTAGTAAAGGTGTTTGGGACCTACAATGCCCATGGATGGAACTGTTATCAAGAGTGGGGTGGCACTGATGAATTTTAGGTCCGAATGATTACAAAAGCAACTAAGGTAGGCTCTGTAGATCCTGTTTTCTTGTCTCTATGGAGTATTTGGAGCAATAAAAATAGATGTCTTCATGAGGGGTGCTGCGGGTTGCAAGCAGCAATTTCAGCTAATATAAATTACCATGTGCGACAGCAATTGCAGCTCATAACAACAACTCCAGTGGGAGGGGGTGCTGCTACTGCAATTCGGTGGAAGGCTCCTCCTCTTGGTGCATGGAAAGTTAACACTGATGCGGCTTTTGTTACTGCTCGGAGGGGTACACGTTTGGCTGCTGTATTACAAAACTCGAATGAGGGGGTTGTGTGTAGTATGGTTGATTGTAAGCTATTTGTCATGACTCTCTCTATGCAAAGGTCTTTGTGATTCGCCTAGGGGTAGTCATGGCTCGAGTTGAGGGGATTCGTAGATGTACTATCGAAAGCGATTGTCGGATGGCAATTTTAGCCATTAATAGGACTATCCAGTGTAATTGGGAGGGGGATTGTGTAATTGAGGAAATTTGGGACTTAGCTAATTTCTTTGAGTCTATTACTTTTACTCATGTTAGGAGAGAGGCTAATGCTTGTGCTCATAGGTTAGCAAAATTTGCAGTTTCGAGTGTTGCAACCTGTGTGCGGTACGGGTCTTTGCGACCCAATGTTTGTAACCTGGATTTATGAATGAATGAAATTTCAACAGATTTAAATCTAAAAAAAATAATGATGATGTAAAACAAAAACAAAATCAACTAGAACATGATAATCTTGTCAGGAAACTAACAACCTTATTTGACTAACTAATAAAGGAAAAAGAGACATAATGACTACAGTTTAGCAACGTGTAGACAGTGGACTTCTGCAAGACTTGAATACCCAATTTAAACATGAATTGAAATGCGGTAATTGCAATAAAATAAGCAAAATAAAACAAATAAATAAACTAAGGAGTTAAGATAAATACTAACAACTTCCCCTGCTGCTGCACTTTCTTCTTTTCTTTTCACTCCACCCACTGCTCACACGGATCTCCTTTGTTGAATCCTTCCCACCGTTGGTGTTATGATTACAAAATAGACAGTTCAAAGCAAGGAATTCTCAAAACAAGAAGGAAATTCGAAAGTTGTGGTGCCTTTTTTAGAATACAAAACTTGTAATCTCAGAAACTCTCTCCTCTTTTCTTTTAAAATCTTTTTTTCCCCAAAAAATCCTCCCCATCAACCGAGTTCTTTGGTTCCTTTTATAGAGCAAGAATGCAATGGATGCCAGCAAGAAAACTTTCAAACCATTCTGATTTTTGGGAGAGTGTATCATGGCTTTTGAAAGTGTGTTTGACATGTCCACCATTTTTGAAACTTGGTGCTTGATAGCCTCAACTTATGGAAACTTTACAGAAGCCTTAGGGTGACTACAATTCAACCGAAATGGTTACGTGCAAAATGGGTGAAATATTCAAGAGATGAAACCTTAACTCAAAGTGGAAGATACTTTTAGGAGGAGGAGAAAGGCTGGCTACCATGGCAGCCAACAAGGTTGACCTCTGTTTTCCCTTTTTTTTCACGTGACATCTTTTTTCACTTTTTTTTTACAAAATAAATAAACAAAAAGCAAGACCATGGCCAAATATGATGGCCCAGGTGGAAACAAAAAAACAAAAAAATAAAAAGAAATGAATGGAAATAAGCCCAACAACATAAAGAGAGGTAAGGCTTGATCCAAAACAATTTAAATAGATCCATTTGGCCCTAAAAGAGAAAGAGTGGACTAAAATGGATCTAGAGGAAATGAGCTCAACATGAAGCCCAAAAATTTTCTTTGATCCAAAATTCGGGTGTCTACGCGTGGCACTATCTAATAAACACACATCATTTTTCTCAACATTTCCCATTTGCATTTATGTTGACAACTTCAGGTGTCAAATGTGACAAAAACTTGCAAATTAGTAACATGATTTAGATTATAAACCAACAAGCATTAATAAAACTTATGCTTAGATAATCATATTTATTTATTATATTCCTTGGTACATATTCAAGGATTATTTATATGGCAAAACATAGATAATAATATTTTGAATGGTCATCTATTAATATGATGACTTATTCATTCACATTAAGATTCTCAAAAAAATAGGAAACTTCGAAAGGTTTCACAAAGGAGTTCCCATTAGCTGAAATGTTGTTGGCCTCAACATCAGTCATAGCATGATCATTGTCAACTGCATTGGCCTCAATGCGTTTGCCCTTTTCCTTCTGGGATGCTTGATATAGATCAACGAGATGCTTGGTTGTACGACAGGTGCATGACCATTGTCCAGTCATACCACAACGATGACAAGCACTATCATCACGCTTCCTCGTAGGCTTCTTGCCTTTAAGGTTGTTAAGGGAGTTGTTCATATTACGATTAAACTTCCCATCACCCTTGCGGGAAAAATTCTCACGCCTGCGCTCACGATTTTTAGAACGACTAGTATTCTTACTTGTTCCATCATTTGCTTCAAGAAGTGCCTTTGAGTTAGCAGGTCTTAAATCATTATTCTTAAGCAGCAACTCATTGGTTTGTTCGACCGTCAGTAAAACAACAATTAATTCAGAATATGTTTTAAATTGACATTGCCGATATTGTTGCTGCAATACTATATTGGAAGCATGAAAGGTGGAGAATATTTTCTCTAAAAGCTCAGTCTCAGTGAGCTTAACACCACAAAGTTCAAGTCATGAAACAATATCATATAGTGTCAAGTTATAATCAGACACCGACTTGAAATCTTGCAACCTTAAATGTTGCCAATCATATTGTGCTTGTGGGAGAATTAAAGTTCTGGTATGATCATACTGTTCCTTCAGCCTTGTCCACAAGATCAAAGGATCTCGGATAGATAAATATTGGACTTTAAGGCTGTCTGATCGGTCGTCAGCAAATCATAAAAATAAAAATCCCAACAATTACTAACTAAAGATAGTTAGGGCAAGTAGGGGTCGATCCCACAGAGAGAAAGGTTATTATTCTTTTTCTTAAAACAAAACAAATAAAATAAAGAAGATTTTGAGAGTAAAATTAAGTTAAATCAATCTAGCAATTAAAATTATCTAAGAAAACAATCAAGAAAATTAAAGAAAACAGTTAATCAGAAAGCAGAAAATAAATTGAGAAAATAATTAAGAGAAACCTCCAACATAGAATTAATATCTCTCTTGACAACAATAACACGGATCATTGATATCTAAAGATTATGAAAACAATGGATAGCTTGCTTGGAATTTAATCCTAAATTACCTTAATTAGATAAACCTCTTGATCCAGTGTGAATTATCCCTTTTATTCTTTAAACAATTACCTCTTGATCCAGTGTGATAATTACTCAAGAATAAAGCATTAAGATCTAGTAATTTACAAGCACAATGGGCAATTAAAAATTGGTCAAAGATTCTTAAATCCCTTGGAAGGAAGATCCTTCGCTTCCAATTGCTACCAAACAATTAAATCCGAAGATCCTTCAAGATTTTAATTTAGCTAATGCTACTTAATTTATCAAGAAAGTGCGCGCTTCAATCAATCAAAACAAGCTACATAGAATTCATGCAGAGATATTAAGAAATACCCTATTAATTTTCATATAAAAGCACAAAATCTCACCATGATATAAGTCAAGAGATCAATTAAATTCTACATTGGAGAAAAGAAAAGGATTACTCACTCATAAATTCAATGAGCATCCAAAGAAAACTTACAGAACTTGAAGGCGAAATCCTCCTCTTGAATATCCTAGGGTTGCCGCCCCCTCTCTATGCAAAGAGAGGGTGGCGGCACCATAGCCTTTAAACTAGAAGAAAAACTAGAACTAGAAGAGAAAAAAGAAGAAAGAGAAAATTATGTGT
>AWUE01012340.1:0-68634 GCA_001974825.2 Corchorus olitorius
GCTCTCTAAAAACTTCACTTCAAGAGCTTCTCTCACTAAAATCCCAAAAGCTCTAACTTCTCTCTAGAAAATCACCCTAAACCTAAGAATCAAAACCCAAAATGGATCAAAATGCCACTTTTGTCAAGAACACCAAGAACAAACACCAAATTTTCAACTTTTTCTCCAAAACCAAGATCAAACTAGCATTTTCACCAAGAACACCAAGAACACCTCAAGAACATTCAAACCCAACCCAGAAACCAACCACTGCCGGCCACCACTACCGCCCCCGGTCACCACCACCACCGCCGGCAACCACCGCCGCCTGTCACCACCACCGCCGGTCACTTTTCCGGTCACCACCACCGCATGATGCAAATGAAATTCGTAATTAATTATGAAAAATACTAATTATTTGCTAACTCCAATTAATCTAATTCCTATGATAATCCCTAACCATTTTATTTCCAAATTCTAAATTACCACAATTTCTAATTACTTTTACACCAAAAGCTAATTTAGTCAAAGTTACTTAACCTTACCTCCTACAAATTACATATTAAGGCTTAATTTATTTTTTTTCTTTTTTTCTTTTTTCTTTTTTTTTCATTTTTTTCTCCTTTTCTCTTTTTTTTTTATTTTTTATAAATGATGTCTAATTAATGAAGACTAATTAAAGTTACTAAACATGTAAATATTCAACAAATTGCAAAAAAAAGAAATAAATAAATTAAACAAAATAAAAATGGAGGTGGAAGGACTTACCTGAAACAAAACAAAATGTTGAGGGCATTTTTAGCAATTAATCCGCAACAAATGGAGCGGGTCGGCCTACGAGTCAACAAACGGGTCTCCTAGCCGGTTCGGGTCGCTCCAACTTTACTTAGTATAAAAGCCTCTCCTTTCCCTCAATTTTGCTCATTTGTCATTTTCACTCTCGCTCTCTAAAAATTTCACTTCAAGAGCTTCTCTCACTAAATCCCAAAAGCTCTAACTTCTCTCTAAAAAATCACCCTAAACCTAAGAATCAAAACCCAAAATGGATCAAAATGTCACTTTTGTCAAGAACTCCAAGAACAAACTAGCCTTTTCACCAAGAACACCAAGAACACCTCAAGAACATTCAAACCCAACCCGGAAACCAACCACCGCCGGCCACCACTACCGCCCCCGGTCACCACCGACGCCGCCGGCAACCACCGCTGCCGGCAACCACCACCGCCGGTCACTTTTCCGGTCACCGGAAAAATCCAAAAAAAATCACCAAAAATCTCCTTTTTTTACTCCCAAACCCAAATCTAACCTTAAAATCACCAAAATACACTTCAAAATTCCTAGATCTACACTAACCCGAAACCCCCTTTTTGGTTATCAAATTTTATTTTTTATTATTCCGAAAATAAGAAGTAAAATCCCTTTTTTTTTTGTTTTCTAACTTACAAAAAAGAAAATACAAAGAGAAAATGTTTTTTTGTTTTTTCTTTGGAGAAAGAAACTAGACAACTAATGGAAACATTTTTTTGGCTTTTTGGTTTTTTTTGAAATGCAAAATTTTTTTGTGCTTTTGTTTAGACTTGTTGATTTCGCTGCTTAGTGTGTGATTTCTTGGCTTGATTTCTTTTGTTCCTCCCCTTTTTTTTCTCTTGAAAAACAATGAGGCTTTTTATAGCCAAAATTCAAGTATCTTTGCAAGATCTTTTAAGATTTGTCAGTTGCTTGCTTTGTTGGCTTTGTTCAGACTTAGAACTGCATATTAGGTCTTGTTCATGTATGCTAAAGCATATTTTCTGATTGAATAGGCCTGACTCCAGATTTTGTTCATCATTTGGTCTCTGTTTTGAATTTTGTAGAGCATGTAGAGTGTGCTGTTGCAGTTTGTAGAGTATGTTGTTGCTTCCCAAGGCTTGCCCTTTTGTCTTATCTTCTTGGTTTTTTAGCCCTTAAAATTCTGATCCAATTTAATACTTGTTTGCAGATTCCAATAGGGAGACAAGAGAGTGGGAAAAGGGGAGAGCATGCAATCTGTTCAGATTATGTAAATAAAAACATTTTTTTGCTATTTTTTTCGATTTTTTTCTTTCTTTTTTGAATGTAAAATAAATAAATAAATAAAAAGGCTTGTTGTCACTTTTTTTTGTATGACCCAAATTGGGCTTCTAAAACCCAATGGCATCAAAAGATGGAATTGAATTTACTAACAAAGCCTCAATGGGCCATACCCAAATAATGATAGGTTCAATTAAATGAGTATTGGCCCAAAACATGTTAATGGGTCCAAAGCAAAGGAATGAGATAGAATTTAAAGGGAACTTGGTCCAAAAGCCCAAAACAAAGAGAGTGAGAAAAAGAAGCCCATTTCACTAAGCAAAACTTTTCCAAATCGCCCAAAATGACCCTGTGTGCAAAATCGGGTGTCTACACTACCAAATGCATGTTTGAAGCTAAATGAAAAAGGTAAGGAAAATGCCCCTGTTTGGCACCCATCTCTAGGATTGCAAAGATCTAAAGTAAACTAACTTGTCGTGGGCTCTGTCTGTAATATCAACATCTGTGAAATTGCAAATGCTTTGAGAAATGAAATGATGTATGATAATGGGTGATGCGACAATATTCGAAACCATGAAATGCATTTATTTTTTTACAAGAACAATGAAGTGGAACAAAAGCCCACGCAACTATCCTAATGTTCTTGGGCAGAAACACCAAGGATCCTAATCTGAAACAAATCTCTGTTGCTCCATTCATTCAAATAACCATCCATGTTGACTATGCTCTGATTAGAAACTCAACAACCCTGCTTTGATCAATGTCTGCACTCTCTACTTCAAACTGGTGCAATTCTCTGTCGAATGATCTTGAATTTTCATATGGTACTCACGTTACACATTAGGATCATACCACATGGGATAAGGAGGCTGCAAGGTTCCACATACACTGGTTCCACAAGGCCCTGCTGGATGAGTTGATGAAGCAATTATGTATAAGTCATGGGAATTTGGGCAAACTTGAATCTTTCCTAGTGAGACATGTACCCCTTTTGATGGTCCCTTGGAATGGATGGTTCCGAACCAAGTGATGATACTGGCCTTTTCTTTGATTCTCGAGGATACTCATGTGGTTGAAAGCTTGGTTGAGGAACCGACTGGTATAATAGGGATTTTGATTCACATATGAGTTTGTTGGTGGAAACGGTGGATAAGGATATGAGGAGAGTATGGGGTATATGGCCCCGAGTGATCAAACTGTTGTCCTCTAAAGCTGCCTAACGGTCCTTCTATGCCACTCTGCATGTCGGTTGGATCTTTTTTTTATTCTGGCCTTTTCCTGTTTCTAAACTTTCTTGACCTGAAATTGGCTTGATTGAGGAGGTATGAGGTATCAGTTGGCGGTTTAGGCATGAATGGGGTTTGAACAACAAGCGGAGAATTTGACTGGTTGTGATTGATTTGGTTTGGTTCAGCACTTCCAGATTGCCCCATACCAATACTGTCTATTGTCATGTCTTGCCCTTCTGACACTGGATGATCTTCTTGCATTGTTTTTCCTTTCAGTTCCGCTAGTTGATGTTTCATCATGCTCATCTGCTTTCGCAATTCCTCATTCTCCTTCTTCATCTGCTAGTACTCAGTTAACTACTCTCCTTCCATTGCCCATTTTTCGATAAATCCTCCAAAAACTAGAACAAATTTGAAGAACCATCAGCAATCTGTCTATTGATAAACAGTACTACTCTTTTATTGTGGAACAATGCTAAGGTTTAATGGAATGCATGAACAAATGCCATGGCATGATGAATGAATGCATGAGGCAAAAATGGATGTGTGATGCCTTGAAAGGATGAGTTTGTACAAACAAATGAAGGATCGAACTAAACTCATAGAACTTCCTCTTTTAACTCATAGCAACTGCCATTACATTATACCATTATACTCTACTTCTTGACTATATACAAGAGTGAATAAAAAAATGGCTAAAACTTAAACAACCCTTCTTGATATCCTCAGTATGAGCATGTGCAATTCAAATCCTCTCAAGACGAGATCATTGAGTATTTCTTGAAATTGCGATTTCCATCTGCAATAAAGACTAATTCCCCTTCTTTGATCAACCTTTGCACCTCTTCCTTTAGCCTTGGGCAATTTTTAGTAGAGTGACCTTGAGTTCCCGAGTGATAAGCACAATAAGCGTTGGCATTGTACCATGCTGGTTGTGGGTGCCTCATTGGGTTGGAGTGAGGTAGGAATGCAATCACACCTTGTTGCAAAAGCTGAGGGAACAACTCAGTAAAAGTGCAGGGGATTGGTATCAAATCCGTAAGCTCAACAAGTTCCCTTTTTGGACTTGGAGGTTGAGACCTTGGGCTGGGTCTTTGGTTAAGATTTTGGCTTATGGATGGGTGATCGAAACGGAGTGTTTGGCCGGACATTTGGATAAGGTTGAGGTTGATGAAAGTCAGATGGGTTCCTACTTTGACCGGGGTTTGGTGATTGACAAGCTGGAGGGTAGAAAGGTGGGTCACTTAGCCAGACGAAGTTGTTCGGTGGTTGCATTACACCGAAAGATTCCATGTTTGGTATGTAAGACTTGAGCTCTTCAACCTGCTTGGTCAACTCATCCATCCCTTTTGCGATCTTGCCCAAGCTCTCTACCTTGTCTGAGGTAGGAGCGATTTCGCTGGCATGTTCTGACTTCCCATAACTAGAGTGAGTTTGTTTCGACGGTATCCCTAAAGAAAGAAGTTCCTGAGCCCCTTCTAAGTCTCCACCCTTTATCAGCAACTTTAGAACATGCCCCTTCAGCTTGGCAACCTCCTCAGCAAATTCTTCTTACTTGCATTTCAGCTTGATTATGTCCCTTTCCATCACCCTCTGGTCAAACTCCAACTGCTGCACCCAAACTTCCAGTGGACTGCCCATACTTTCTCAATACTTCTAGACTTCTGCCCAAACAACTGAGATGATGCATAACAAACACTGAATAAGTGGTGTTTACACATGACCTAAGTAGACAAACTATGTACAAAGATGCACGAACTCAAAAATGATTGTAATAATGCAAGATAAGTGCATGAACATGTGTACCAATGGATATTATGATAATTTGACCAACTATAGGAATGTGTGTGATGATGCAACATGACATGGCGATATATATTGGTAAACAAATGAATGTCATAAATATGCATGGTCAATATGAATGCATGAGAATACCAGAATGATGATATGTAAAGATGAAACCTGCAACACAAATGGGTTATAGAAATGCAGGTGCAAAAACAAAAGGGAAGAAACAAAAACTCGTTAGTAACTGAACATAAACATATTGTTGGAAATCTTAAAGAAAAATCATGCCCCTTTTATTCTTAAATAACAAAACCTTATTATTTTCCTGAAAAATCAAAATGATGAAAATGCCCTTGGGGCGGGAAGTCTGCCTACTACGGATAAAGTCATTATCCGCTCTACAGTCTTATTTGAAAATGGTAAAAGGGATAAAGGTTAGAAGTGTCCCTTCTTTGTGTCCTATACACTCATCCTCACGGGTTTGGCTCTATACAAGCTGGTTTTCTTTTTCTATATGCTGGGTTTTGGTCAGACTTCTAAAAGGTTCTCAAATTGTCCTTACTGATGCCCACTCTAGGCTAGTAAGGCCCCCAATTCTCACCCATTATAGACTCACTGAACAGGGTTAAATCTGAGTGGAGGCATTTCACATAACCCATACGAGGATCTTAATTGACCCACGAAGGTTAGCTAATCTACCCCCGAGCTAAAGGTAAAAAATTCAAGCTCCGGGTTCGAGCTGATGCATGCAATGCAAAAAGTGATGTGGTGCAGAAGGGATATACAAACCTTTTAACCATTACTGATATACTAAACAAAAGCCCCCAACCTAACCAAAACTAGAAGCTGACCACCAATCAACACAATACGAAAAGCACGGTTAAGCGATAAAAATAAGAAATAAGCAACAATAAACACTGAAAATCTAACACAATCAAAGAAAAGGACAAAATGCAACCAATTATTATTAAGACCCTAAATCTTGTTAAACTAAATGAGGCCTGACTCTCTATGTCCCCAGTGGAGTCGCCAAGCTGTCGAAACGTTCGGGTCCGGGGAACCCTGCCGAAACGACGTTGGAAAGGAGGAGTCGCCACTAAAGGCCACCTAAGCTAAGTAGAGTCCAAAGCTTGGCTATGGACCTACTAAACCTAAGGTCCGGTCTTGCAACCTAAATCTAGGTTCGGGAGTCGATTACGCTCGGGGAAGGATTAGCACCCCCGAGTCGCCCGTCAAGTGACGGTACCTCTAGTCTAACTAGGTCTACTGGGTCGAAAAAAAGTTGGTTGCTTTTAATCCTAATCTTGATTATTATTATTAAAGGGGTATAAAAAGAAAATAAAACCATTTTTTTTGGAATCAATGTCGAGAATTCGAAGAATATAATCGAACACCGTCGATTAATTCCGTCACGATTCTCTTTCACTGTTTGTTCTCTTGTTAAGTCCTCCACACCGGAAAGAAATTTTGAAAATGCTATGATAAAATCTTTTTTTCCATTTTTGATTTAAAAAAAAAAACTTGATCAATTTTATTAATTTCAAAAATCTTCTTTTGGATTGCTTAAAAAAACATTCTTTTTGAAAATGCTTACCCTGAAAACTCTGGAATTACCCATTTCTTAATTTTGAAAATCGAATAAGAGAACATGATTTGAGAAAACCTTTTTTTGAAAAAAAGCCTTTTATTACCTCTTTTAATTTCCTGATTTTTCTTTTTTTGATTTTGATATTTTCCTATCTCTAGATTAATGCATGTATGCAAATGATGAATGCAAAGTCCAATTATTAAAGCTAACTCACATAACCCGGGTTTTTGAAAGCACTTCCCGGGATATATGCTCGGAGCCCCGACGCATCCCGAGAAGAACCGTCTCATCCTCGGAGACATTCAGTGGCCCCGAAAACTCCATCACCCATTGAATGCCCTTTCTTTGGAAAGGTTACGGTCGTTAATTGAATTAAGGTGGTATGTTATGGAAACAGGTATAATCAGTGACAAATATGATATGCATGCAATTAAATTCTACTTTAGCACTACTCTAAATTACTAAATTATTACAAACTAAGGCCCGATTGGACCAATTAACAAATTAACAAACTAAAGAGAAATAAAGACTTGTGGGCCGGACTGGGTATACTGGGGACCTTTTCTGCACACTAAGAAAACCGTTAGCAAAATTCAGGAAGCATACAAACTATTACCCAAAGATGCCATGAGGGCCCAAAACATATCAAGGTGCCAATTCAAAATCAAGGACCAAAGGAGGAACAAATTGAAACCAAAATAAAGGGATATGGATCATGGGATGTGCTTACACTACAATTGAATCTAGTTTAGAAAAGCAAATTTTTAGACTCAAAATCTTAATTCCCAAATTAAAAGTCATTTAAAAGGATCCACCAATTTCTTTCGAGTTATTTTCAAATTTGGAAAATTGGGTTTTTAACTCCAAGATTTGTTTTTCCAAAAATTAAGGATGACCCAAAGTGTCTTAACATGTCATTCTCAAGTCAACACATTAATCATTAAACTAGTATATTTAAGACTAAATTAACCACATAACAACACAAACATGTAGGCATTCAGCAAACATACTCATTTGTAACATGAATTCACAAGAATACAAAGCAAAATTAATATAAGCAAAAGGCAAGCTGAAAATCACATTTTAATCACCATTTTATTCACCCCATCATGCTAAAACAAACAAAAATCACCACTTTAACATGCAATTAGCACTTAAACCTTACACACATTGAATCTCCATAAAAATAAATCATTAAGGCATAAATAACAAGTATAAATCCAATCCATCCCATTTTATCACCCAATGACTAACCTTTTTAATAAAAAGCTAAACTTTTAGCGAAATCACCACTTTAATCATCAAACCATCATCATAATCACATAAGCACATATAAATCACTCAAAGGACTCTATCAATCACAAAATTGGACAATAACATGAAACAAACAGGCCTTAAATTGCACAAATTGACATCATAAGGGACTGAATTGAAGGGAAAAGGAAGTTACCCGTTTCAAAACGACGTCGTTTTGAATAAAAAACAGCTTCTTTTTAATCAACTTCCCCTTCTTCTTCTCCTCTTTCTTCTTCCCTTCTCACGAGCTCTCCCTCCTCTCAGACCAGCACTTCTCCTCCTTCGATCCTTTGCTTGAATCTCGTCCATGAGACCTCTTTTTCACTGAAATAATATCATATTTGGAATCCCCACCCATCAATCCTAAAAGCCCTAAAAAAAATCGAAGAAAAGGGTTTGATTTTGGTTTCAAAATGAAGAATAGGGGTGACAACAATGGCGGTATTCAAGTAAGGGTTTTCTTCTTCAGGTAAGGTCTTTTCCTATTGTTTTTTTTCTTTTTTCTTCGAGACTCAAGAGAGATTTTTTTGAGAGAATTGGTTCTTGCGATGGCAGCTTTTTTGTTCTTGGTGTGAGAGACTGTGAATTTTTTCTATAGAGAGAGAGAGAGTCCCTCCATTTTTTATGTGTGTGGGTGAGGAGTATGAGGAAAATTCAATGAAAAAAATGTGAGTAAGTGCATGGTTCAGTGTGTGTTTTTAGAGAAGAGCGTGTTTTTCTTTCAATCGGAGGGAGAGAGCTTCCCCCCTTTTTCCAGGGAATCCAGTGTGTATTTGAAGGAGAGATTTCCTTTCTTTTTTTTCCTGTAAAGACTGAGTCTCCCTTCTTGAAAAAAAAAACGTAAATCCTATCCCTTCTCCCATTTTCATCTAACCACATTTTTTGTTTTTTTGTGAGCCGGTGAAGAAGATGAGGATGTGGAGAAGTGAGCTGTCTTGGGTGAGTCATCACTGGTGAGCTGGCAAAGGTAAATATCCCTTTCTTTCTCTTGAAAATCTTCCTCCTTCAGCAACTGACCAGAATTTGGCACTTTATCCGACCAGAATTTGGGGACTGGTTTTACAGGCTTGCTCTGTTTGTTGTTTACCTTGCTGCATGTTGCTGGCTATGTTGCTCTCTGTTTTATTTTCTCTGAAAACTTCCCTGGTAGTTGACATATTAAGAAACTAATGTTGCTGCTCTTGCTTGCTGCCTTCTAAGTGCTCATAGCCTGCTGTAATTTAATATCTTATTTACTGTGGTCTGTATACTTGCTTTTCCTTCCTTGTCATATTGGCTTGCTGTTTTGGGTTGTTTTTGCAGCTGACTTCGAAAATTCATATCTTTTCCATCTTAACTCCAAATGACGTGTTTTTTGAAGGCTATGTAAAGCTTGGAGTGTGCTGTTCAATCTTCATGAAGATCATTTTGACAATTGGGGTCGTTTTGGGTTCCAATTTTCCAATCTCCCAGGACTGCGATTTTCTGCCCAGAATTTTACCCTTTTCTGGTCTAGACTGCTGGGCCCTTATCTCATTCATCCTAACTTCAAAACGTGTCATAATTGTGCTCAAATCGAAGCCCCGAGAGTCCTTTACGATTTTCGTTTACAAAGTTTTTCCGTTCGAGCTCCCTAAGGTAATCGAATTTGCACTTTCCTTGGACTGCGCTATTGAGAGTTTACTTGTATACTTGCTTTGTTGTTTTACTCATTTTTTTGCTTTGTTTTGAGGAGTGCTTAGATAAGCCGTTTTGCTAATGCAATCAACAACCAAAAAGAAGAGAATTGTCTTGAGTCAACTTGTAATTCAAATATTTCCTTATCTTCATCTTTCAATGTAATCAATAAAGAAACATTCATTTTTTACCCTCTGCCCTCCATTATTTTTCCAATATCAAGGTGTGAATGATGTATAATCATATGCATGAAACTAAAAGAAGTGTAATACAAAGTGTTATGCTACATGAGATTACCTCAAATTCTAATATTCCTTCTAATTATGGTACTAATTTAAAGGGACTCATTAGACATGCAAAGTAAGAAAGTGCTCTGCTAAATAAGATGCCAATTCCATAAGCATGTGTTTCGTTTCTTTTTTTTTTAAATAACACTATCTTCAAAATTATGCAAATCCCACTTATGCAATGTCTAATTAATTTGCTAAATTGAGGGTTAATTAATCGATGAACTAAATTGAGGTTAAGCTACATGATTAAAATGCAAAAAATACTAGATTACTAAATGAGGCTAAGCCATGAAATATGCAAAAATGCCAAAGGTGCACATTAAGATTTTTTTGGGTTTTTTTTTCTAATGCAATTTAGATAACTAAAAATGAATTAGTTAATCTAAATTAAATGTGGACTTAATATGACCAAAATGCCCCTGAATATGCAAATGACAAAAATGCCCCTAGGTGCCCCTCATATCGAATTGATTTAAATTAAAGGATACAGACAAAAATGGGTGTCTACAAATGATGTCATTTTCTGCATGCCCAAAAGGAAGAAGAAAGAAGAGAAACGAGGAAAAATTCCCCAAGACACTACCCCTACTTTGTAACCAAAAGTCAATGTAATTGTAAACAAAAGTTGTTGTTTTTGTTGAAATGAAAGTTATGAATGCAAGCAAACCATTTTTTGTATTTTTTGTAATTATGTACTCTTAACATGTTGTAATGAAAATTATTTACTAGCAAAAAAAGAATATCTACTTATGCTGCTTATGCAATATACAGAAATGATCCAATTAAATTAATGTGAACCAAAGACTTCCAAAATGACTTTATATATTAAAATAAGATAAATAACATAAATGCCAGTGCCAACTCATTGATCCGAATCATGAAGTATGCAAAAGCAACCTAGATATGCAGAATGCCATACAAATATGCAAAGAACCCCTTTTGCCTTTTCTTATGCTTTGAACTAAATGCTAGGAAAAGCTAGTCTACCAAGATGCCATACTCAATTTTAGAAATCATATTAATGAGATCTTCAAGATGAGTTTTAATAAATGATGCAATTCTAAAGTCAATGATGCAAGTGACAAAAGACTTACTAATTAACTATCTTACTAAAATGCTGAAATGAATTATCAATTAAGAAAATGATCAACATACTCCTGAATGTGCAAATGAGCAAAATACCCCTGAATGTGCAAATGACCAAAATGCAACTAGATGACCCTAATGTCAATTAAGAAATAAATTGATTTGAATTAAAGGATATAGGCCAAAAACGGGTGTCTACATGTCTATGGCTAGACTCCCTTCAATTTCTTCTTGTTAAGGTGGATTATACCAATGTATGGCATCAAGCATATAAGGTGAGGAAAATGGAATAGAATTAGAAGAAAATAGTCTAGAAGGGAAGAGAGAAAGAAAGAAGTCACCCATTTGTTTGATAGGAGCTCCATGATTTGCAAAGAAGGTGGCAGCCATTGTTTCTGACGTTTTTGGTTAATGTATTGCTTGATTAGAGCATGTCAACTCGTCATAGTTCCCTTGTTGATAAGTGATAGCATATGTAGCATCAAACTGATCCTTAGGAACTTCATGAATGGCAAGTGAGGTTGCTGCCATTGTTGATGTCGTTTGTGCTTGGTGCATTGCTTGTGTTGGGCATGTCAACTCGGCAGTCAATCCCTCTTGAAGATGGATGGCATATATAGAAACTTGTTGCACTTGTTTAGGCTCTCAAAAGCCTTGTTTTAGTGCTTCAAATGCATGTTTGTCATCTCCAATTGGTTTGTGCTTAATAGGCTTGTTGATTCCCACAAAATCCATGCCTTTGATAAGTCATTTTTTAGAGCATATTTTGTATGCTATTTTATGCTATTTTGATGACTAATCATTGCTATTTTCCCTAGAATAGTTCATCTTTGTCGATTACTTCAAAAGGAAGTTGAATTTGAAGTTGGAGATGATTGCAAAGAAGCCTTTGATAAATTGAAGAAAGCATTGACTTCAACACCAATTGTTAAGCCTCCTGATTGGAACTTACCTTTTGAAATGTTATGTGATGCAAGTGATTAAGCCATTGGAGCTGTTCTTGGACAAAGAGTTGATAAAAACCCCATGTCATCTATTATGCCTCTAGAACTCTGAATCCTGCTCGAAAGAATTACACTACCACCGAAAAGGAGTTACTAGCAGTGGTTTTTGCACATGAAAAGTTTAGACCAAATATTCTTGGTGCAAAGGTCATAGTATTCTCTGACCATGTTGCACTTCGATATCTTCTAGCTAAGAAAGAAGCTAAACCAAGACTTATCAGATGGATCCTGCTCTTACAAGAATTTGATATTAAGATCCGAGATAAGAAGGGAGCAGACAATGTTGTTGCTGATCATCTTAGTAGAATTCCTAGAGAAGAAGATTCTTTTGATTTAAAAGAAGCACTACCTTATGAGGAGCTTTTTGCCCTATCTGAAGTCCCATGGTTCACTGATATAGTAAATTGGATAGCTGCAAAACAATTCCCTGCAGATGCAACCAAAGCTAAAAAGATAGAATTGTGAGCAGTTCAAAATACTATATTTGGGATGAACATTACTTATGGAAAATTTGTGCTGATCAGATTGTGCAAAGGTGTATACCTGAAAGTGAGGTAAGTTCAGTTCTTGAGATGTGTCATAATGCTGCTTGTGGTGGTCACTTTGGTCACAAGAAAACTGCTTTGAAAATTCTTGAATGTGGGCTTTTTTGGCCTACTTTGATGAAAGACTCATATGAGTTCTACAAGAGTTGTACTGCATTCCAAAAAGTGGGTAATATATCACAAAGAAATCAGATGATACAAAGCTCTATTTTGGTTGTAGAAATTTTCGATGTGTGGGAAATCGATTTTATGGGTCCTTTCCCTACATCTTTCAGCTACAATTACATCTTGCTAGCAGTTGACTATGTTTCTAAGTGGGTGGAAGCTATTGCTACAAAGAATGATGATGCTAGGACAGTGGTGAAATTTTTGAAAGATGATATTCTTCATCGATTTGGAATTCCTAGAACAGTAATCAGTGACAAGGGAACTCACTTTTGCAACAAAGTAGTCAAAGCTTTGCTTGATAAGTATGGAGTCACTCATAGAGTTTCTACATCATACCATCCTCAAACAAGTGGACAAGCTGATGTCTCTAATAGACAAGTGAAGTGAATCCTGGAGAAAACTGTTAAGCCAGATAGGAAGGATTGGAGTCTTCACTTAATTGATGATTTTTGGGCATATCGAACAGCTTATAAGACACCAGTTGGGATGTCACCTTTTCGACTTGTCTATTCAAAAGGATGTCACTTGCCTGTTGAATTGGAACATCGAGCTTGGTGGGCAGTGAAGCAATGCAATTTGGATGTCGATGAAACTGGAGATCATAGGAAACTTCAAATTCAAGAATTAGAAGAATTGAGGAATGAAGTGTATGAGAGCTCAAGAATTTACAAAGAGAAAACAAAGAAGTGGCATGATGCTCAAATAATGAGAAATACTTTCCATGAAGGACAAAATGTGCTATTATACCATTCAAGGTTGAGGATTTTTCCTGGGAAATTAAAGTCTAGATGGTTAGGACCATACATTGTAATGAAAGCATATCCACATGAAGCAGTTGATATCAAGAATCTTTCTTCAGGAGCAGAATTTAAAGTGAATGGATATTGAGTCAAACCTTTTCTTGAACCAACACAAATATGTGTAATTGAGAAATGCCATTTGAAGATACCCAATTACATCTCAGATGAAGATGAATGATCTTGAAGCTTCGTCGAGCTAAAAGACGTTAAACAAAAGCGCTTATTGGAAGGCAACCCAACATTCTAAAACCCTACACTCTTTACTTTTATTCTTCTTTTTAATTTTCTAACTAACTAATGCATTTGATTTTGCAAGGAAAAGCTACAGTTTACACTACAAGGGAGCTCAAATTCATCAAATCAGGAAGCTTCTTTGAAACCTTTTTCATTTGTGCTTAAAGTTTGGTGATTAGAATGCTCAATTATGTAAGATTAGGGCTGAATTGCATGATAATTCTATCCCTAGAGTTATCGCAAAACTTCCAATTAAGCTTGGAAGCAATTTGCGATAGAGCTTTTTGAGCTCGGGCTAGGGGATACTACGGGTTGAATTGGGACCCTAGGCAAATCCTGGTCAACTTTCCTATCATCCCTCTTGAGCACGTAATTATTCATTTTGAAGTTCAACAATGCACACAAGCACAATAATCGGGTGAAGTTGGTATAGAAACCAAATCCTAGTTCACTTGGGAACTAGTTTTTCCTCTTCCTTTTTGGAATTGGAACTATGCCAATTTTGATCAATTTGATGCAACCCCTAGAACCGACATTAGGACCTTATTTTAGGATAGCTTTAACCTTTCCTAGTTGTTCTTGGATCCCAGTCTAAATTGGATTAGCTTGGTGCCTATAAATAGACATGTTTGTCTTCACAAGAGCCTAGATCGATATCGACTTAAGCTCTTGTCTTCTCCAATTGTCGACAACCTCTTTTCTCTTTAAAGCTCTCGGTTATTCTTTGCTCTTAAGCTCTTTTATCTCCTTCATTGAAGATTGATCTTGAGTTATTATTGATTGTCGATAATTGCAACTTAATCAATTGAATTTTTGTTTGTAGGAAAACAAAGCTTTCATCGATTATGGAAGACAAGCAAATTATGGATCCTTTTGAGAAGCCTTTCAAGAGAATTCGTGATGATTTTGAGTATTGGGGAAAATTCTTCAAAGGAGCAACTTTCAAGGGATCACTCTCTTTCTATGCTTGCTATTTACTACTCAATTCGGGTTATGATACAAGGCATGATCTCATTGATCGACAACAAGCTTCTCCAAGTGTCGATGGTTATGACTTTGGCCCTGATTTTCGTTCTGATCTTTATTATGAAGAGATAAAGAAGATCATTAGCCAAGCTTGGGAAGAACAACAAATTGAAAAAGCAAAGGAACCTATGAACAAGGAGACGATTCCACCAAAAGCACATGTGCCGATTGTGCCAATTCCTAGTACTTCTCGAGCTAAGTCATGTGCTATGATGAAATCGATCCCATCTCCTTGTCCAGCCCCTCCTTCGACAAGAATGTTGTCGACATTAAAAGAACAAACACCCAAACCACCACACATGCTTGGTCGATTTCATGAAGATAAGGAAAATTTTCCTACACCTTTAATTGATGAAATCTCTTCAAGTGATGATGAAGATTATCATGAAGAAGAGATTAATGATATGGATAATGAAAAGAGAAGACATTACAATGCTAGTTTGGGTACAATTTCTAAAAATCTTGATGCAGTCTATACTACCATTGGAAGTGTCAAAGCTCAAATGAATGTCATTGAGAAGACTTTAGATGAACTTTTCCATCAAATTCTGGTTCACCAGAATACCTTTACTCTATAGTCAAGTAAGCTGTATCTTCCCCTTTTATTTTTCTTGCATTAGGATAGATTGAATTTTCTTTTTTTGCATATAGTTTCTTTATCTTTTTACCCCATTTACTTTACCATTGTTTTCAAAGTTTTAGCAATTAATCTTCTCCAAACATCAGGTACGCATCTCTCTTTCTTAAGCTTATATGTTTCTTGCTTACCCTTTGTTTGATTGCTTTCTTGTTATTGTTTGAAACATTGAGGACAATGTTTGATTTAAGTGTGGGGAGTAGATTATAGTCTTTAATTTTGCATTGCATGAATAGGATAGTAATTTTGCATGATTAGGTTAGATTTAATTGCTTGTTGCTTATAAAAAATTGAAAATCCAAAAATATATGAGATGGAAAAAGAGATGAAACAAAAAGATTAACTACACATCTTGTTATGCATATGTCTTGAATCATTAATTTGATTTCAAAATTAAGTCTCTAACATGAATTAGTTCTTGAATTGATTTCTTTCTCAAGCTTTGCTATGCTTATGATACCTTTCTTTTTCAAATTGCATGAGAGAATAAGATGTTTTTATTCAAAAATTGAAAGTTGATTGAATTGATACTTGCTTTAGAATATTTACAATTTTCATCCATTGTAGATTGTCTTGTTCATACTCGATATTTTGCACACATAAATTCACTGATAAACCCTTTTTAAACCGAAATTTCCCTTTGTTCCTAAACACCCATCCTTTTGATTCTGCATCCTTATTTTCCCTTGTTATTAGCCATCTTTGCTAAATTGAATATCCTTTTCTTGGCTTGATAAGTGAAGAATAAGTGTGGGGGAAATTTCCCTTGGTTTTGAAGCTTTCCTAAGGAGTAATTGTCTTGAATAAGTGAGATAGAGAGACCTTGTAAAGAGTTGTCTTTATAAAAAAAATAAAGAAAGTGAAATTGAAAAAAAGTTACACTTTGAAAGTAATAAGAAGTGAATAAAAAGACAAATCCTTGGAAGCTGGAAGTTGATTGAAAGAAGGAAGTGTTGATTTGAGCCAAGATTTGGGTTGTTAAAAACTTTATTCACCCAAACACCACTTTTAAAAGCCAAAATTCGTAGCCTTTACCCTTTTCTTTCATCTTTCATATAAGCCTTGATCATTGATTTCTTATAAATGTGTGTGATATATCTGGTATGACTTTAAAATGTTTTTGAAAACCTTGGATGAAAGTGTAGATATCTAATGTTAAGTACTTTCTCTTGACTATTATAAAGTTGAATTAGAAAACTTGCCCTTGTTCTGCTTTTTGAAATAGATTGATGATTATGCATAAAACTGCTTGAGGTTGATTCCTTTGAAAGACTAATCTTGTTAAGACTTGATTTTGGAAAATATATATTGATTTTTGACTGATCCGTGCATTGATGTGTCTTAAAAGAAAATTTCTTTCTTCTTCTATCTTATCCTTTTAATGTTTGTGGGTGTCATTCTAGTTAAGTAAGCCCTCAGGTGACTTCACACCTCTTAGATAGACATGTTTAGGTTTAAAAGACTTATGGCATGTGCTAAATGCCATCGTACACAATACGAAAGTGGAATATTTTGTTTTGTTTAAGAGTCATAGTCTAATTACTCTTTTCTAGTTAGGATTGCACATTAATTTTTGCTAAGGGACTAGCAAAAGTTGAAGTGTGGGGGAAATATGATAAGTCATATTTTAGAGCTTATTGTGTATGCTATTTTATGCTATTTTGATGACTAATCATTGCTATTTTCCCTAGAATAGTTCATCTTTGCGTTTTTAGGATCATTTGGAGCTATTGTTTAAGAAGATGAAGTTTTGGAGTAATTTTGGAGCTATTTGGCGAAAATACTGATTTTGCCCCATTTTGGCCCAATAGGCCCATTAGGCCCATGAAGCCTAGAAAGCTAAAATTGATGACTTGAAACCCAAATCTGAAGATTTAAAGCCCAATGGGATGTTTTCATGACCAATGAAGAAGTTCAAGTTGAATCAGTAATTATGATGCAGTTATGAAAATAATTTTGATGATGCAGTAATTTCAAGACCTAGTCAACATAGGACTTCTTATGTGCAGTTTCGGTATAAAGCCCATATCTTTTGATCCAGAGTTTTGAAAAAGGCATATGATATATTGTTGGAAAGAGGACTCAGAGCTCTACAACTTTCAATTTGACCTAGAAGTCCAATTTTTCCTTTAAGATTGTCGATTTTACCCCTGAAGATTCTGGACAGATTTGACCTAATTCCTAATTGACTTAGGAAAAGCCTAGGCCGACTTTGGGAAGCTATGGACATGTTCTGCAGTTGCTTATGATGATGTGGAACACTTCAATTGGTTAAGAAGGATCCTAAGTAATGAGGATGATCTAGTTCAACCAATTAAAGCTCTTGCTTGGAGACAAAATTGATGCAAATCCTAGTTAGATTAGGACTAGATTTTAGATGTCAATCTTACCCTTATTGCCGCCACATCTAAGGGCTGGTATTGATTGTCATAAGGGTAAGATGTATCTTAGGTTTGCCTATAAATAGGTAAGATTATCTTAGGATTTGTCATAACTCTCATAACACAATTGCAGACAATTCTCTCAAACTAGGAGTTGTCGACTTCTAGGGTTCCTTTACTCTAGTCGACTTTGTTCTTTGCCTTATTTATGATGGAGATCTCAATTATGTCTTCTCCAATCATGAGTGAGTAAGTTTCTTTAATCTTTCCAATGTAAGTGATAATCAATCTCTTGACAATTTAATCCATGGGGAGGAACTTTAAGCATATTGACTTTGCTATGTTGATTTTGAATAAGATTGCTTTGCGTTCTTATCGAGATTGATATGGTAGCTTTGGTTATGTGGCTGTTTTGATGTTGATTGTGTTCTTGATGATTTGATTCATATTTTCTTATCAATCCCTATGATTATTGCTTATGTTCTGAATTGATTGTTGCTAGATTTAGGCCTATCTAATTGCAATCTTTGCATGACAATTTCTAGATTAGATTCATTGAATAACTAGTAATTGGATCTAATTGTTAGTAGCATGATTTAATATGATCAATGAATAACTAGTAATTGAAGTATTAAATTGGGATTCGATCAACCTAAAAAAGACCCTATTTTTATAGCTATTATATTATGTTTTTGGATCCATTTATGCTTAAATATATGCTATTTTGATAATATTTGTGTTTTGAGTCTTTAAGTGATGTGAAATTGAGAAATTGTTATTTTTCACTATTTTTGGAGCTATTTTGATGACTTTTTACATAGATTTCAGCAAAGCAATTTTGAGTATAGATTTGGAAGATTCGAAGTTCGTGTCTGAATACCATTTGAAGATAAATTGGAGACTTGAAGATTATTGAAGAATTATTTCAAGAGCAAGAATTGAAGAATGGAGTTTAAATTGCGAAGGATTGAAGACAAGCCATGGATAAGCCTTTAAGCTAAGGAATTTTGGATA
Source organism: Corchorus olitorius (assembly GCA_001974825.2). Lineage (NCBI taxonomy): Eukaryota > Viridiplantae > Streptophyta > Magnoliopsida > Malvales > Malvaceae > Corchorus > Corchorus olitorius. The sequence continues at coordinate 18,771 of AWUE01012340.1, forward strand.
TTTTATATGGCAAAATACTCAGCCCATATAAGCCCATAATTGGAGCTAAAAACCTAATTAATGCCGCCTATATCCAAAGAGATATCCAATTCCCGCTTCTAGTCCTAAAAGGATTAGGATTCAGCGCAGTTTTGGTAGAAAAAATCATACCTTTCTACTCAGACCTCCGTTTGAAGCCCATGAGTACTCATTGGAAAGCTAACTCCGAGATCTACAACTTTCCTTTGAAGTCCAAGACCCAGTTCAGTCGTTTTCAAGCCCAAAAATATCGTCGAAGTCCCTTCACGAATTCAGGATTTTTCAAGATCCTGTTTTGACTAGGATTTTGGTTCTAGGATGACTTTTAATCTAACTTAGAGTCTAAGTTAGACCCTAAACCGTCCTAGACCTCTTTCCTACTTAGAATTGGATTACCTAGGGTTATTTCCACTATAAATAGCCACCTCCTGTAACACAAATCACACACCTACATATTTTTCACATAGATATTTTCTCTTCATTTATTTTTCTTTAGATCTAGTTTTTAGGCAAGGGTGTCGCCACCCTCTCTAGCCATAGAGAGGTGCGGCATACCTAGGTATTTTGCAAGGAGATTTCGCCCCTTCTAGTCCTATAAGTACTCTTATGCCGCTGATGGATTTTCCCAAATCCATGAGTAGCTAAATTCTTAATACTTCTGATCCTTTGGTGAATTCAATCAATTGATATGGTGAGATTTCTGTTCTTATAATTTAGTATTTTATTTTTGATAGATAGCATGTTGAACTCTGTTTTATTCCATGACCTTGATTTTTATTGATTTATGAGGCCGATAAATTGATAATTTGAAAGATCGATTGCTAAATCAGGCAGAACAGTTAACCCTCGAGTCTGATTGTTTTGTAGCGAATTGATGACGATTGATAGTCGCTCAATTGGGTTTGCATGCCAGTGATCGGATTTTATCTGGTTGTTGTATGGTTTTACTTGTTAAGGATGTGTGAAAGAACTAATTAAATAGTTGATCTTAATGCTTTGTTGCTTGGTGAATCTTTAAGCCTTAACCGGTAATTGATTTGTTAAGTTAATGAACGGAGTAATTTAAGCTTTAACCGGTAATCTTATCTAAATAGCATGTTAAGGTTTTCCCTAGACCAGTTATCATCAAGAATTTAATATTGAATTCATCTTTTAAATTAAGGACCCATTATCAATTTGATTGTTTTCTACCATTGGAGAAGAAGTATGCTTTTAATTATTGTTTTCTTTCTTCTTTGCCATAGACTTAGATTTAATTTACTTTGTTTTGTTTCTAGTATAATCGTTTTCTTTTTAATTATTTTCTTTCAACCTCTGCTTTTATATATTGTTTTTGGGAAATTTTAAGGATTATATTTTCGGATAAAGTCTAGCAACCTTCTCTGTGGGATCGACCCCTACTTGCCCTATCTACTTTAGTTAGGTTTTTGTGGGGATTATTTTTATGATTGCTGACGACCGATCTTAAATTTTGGCACCGTTGCCGGGGATAGAAAATAGACTCATCTGAAGACGAATCCTGGGAATTTTCTCTTTCTTTCTGCGTTCCTGCGTTTCTGACCTAAAAAAAAAGATTTTGATTTTCCGTTTTTAATTTTGTGTTTGCGTTTTTGAAAAAAAAAAGTTTTCGGTTTTGCGATAAAAAAAAAAGTTTTTGCGTCATAAAAAAAATTTTCTGCATTTCTTAAAGAAAAAAAATATATTATCTTTATTTTCTGTCTTTAATTTTAATTTTGTTTAAGCACTTTTACTACTAACAATTTTTCTTTTGAGTTTTTGAGTTTTTCTAGGAAGCTGCATGCCAAAGACAAGAAGTAGTGGTACATAAGACTTTGAATTTGATCCAGAGCCAGAAAGAACACTATTTTCGCTAAGGAAGGAGAAATCAAATCGACAACAAGAAGAGGAGTCATCCAATTCAAGTTCTCAATCTAATTCTCCTAGATCTGCTGCTTCAACATCATCACAAGACATGGCAAACGAAGAACCTAAAACCCTAAGAGAGCTTTCTACACCAAACGTTAATGCACAACGCTTAGCAATTCGATACCCAGATATTTGAGATTAAATCTGGATTTATTCAGATTTTACCCAAGTTTTATGGTCTGTCTGGAGAAGATCCTCACCGACATCTTACAGATTTCCAGATTGCCTGCACGTCAACAAATATTCAACGTATCACTGAAGACCAATTCAAGCTAAGAACTTTTCCGTTCACTCTTGTGGATCGTGCAAAAGATTGGTTGAACCTCTTACCAACTGGTTCAATCACATCTTGGACAAGCCTTAAGAAGTTGTTCTTGGAAAAGTACTTTCCTGCTCATAGAGTATCAAGTATAAGGAAGGAGATTTGCGGAATTAAGCAACGCTATGGAGAAACAATGCATGAATATTGGGAACGTTTCAAGACACTATGTGCAAGCTGCCCCAACCATCAAATCATTGAACAGTTGCTGATCCAATAAATCTATGAAGGATTACTACCGTTTGACAGATCTTCCATAGATTCTGCAAGTGGAGGAGCTTTCATAGACAAAACTCCCACCGATGCTTGGACTTTAGTGGAGAACATGGCTGCCAACACTCAACAATTTGGATCTCGAGAAGACTATTCAAGAGAAGGCAATACAAGAAGAATCAATGAAGTCTCTACCCATTCCACCTCACTGGAGCGACAACTTCAAGAAACAAATCAACAAGTAGCTGCGGTCACTGATTTATTCAATGCGAATTTTTCAAGTGTGCCTAAGAGTTGTGGTATTTGTAAACAAGGACACTACACTGATAAGTGCCCTTCTTTGGAACACACCGCGCAAGAAGTTAATGATGTTGGAATGCAAGGAGCATATCAAAGGAAGTCTGAACCTTATTGGAGAGCCGAGCAACCAAGGTAATTATCAAGGAAGACCAATGAATTATCAAAAGCCTAATTTTCAACAATCTTCACAAGCTGCCGAGATGCAACAAATGAGAGAAGCTATGGATCAATTGGCTAGTGACATGAGTGAACTCAAGACACAAAGTCAACAAAGGATCCCATCGCAACCAAAGGTACCTCCTAAGGAGAATGTAAGTGCAATCAGCTTAAGGAGTGGAAAAGAGTTGGAAAACCCTTTTCCTACCCATGCCGCACAAGATGAAGGAGAGCTGGGCTACACCAAAGAAGAAGAATTGCAAGTGCCTGACAAAGAAATCAAGATTGAAGATGATCCTAGAAGAAAAGATGGCGCAACCACCAAGGAGATAACCGCCGACAAGACTGATCCCAAGGTACATGCCGCCATTCCTTTCCCATCAAGATTGAAGAATTCAAAGAAAAAAGATGATGATGATCAAGATATTTTGGAGATACTTCGAAAAGTTGAGGTCAACATCCCACTTCTTGATGCTATTCAACAAATTCCAAATTATGCAAAGTTACTTAAGCAACTTTGTACCAACAAGAAAAGGTTACAAGGTAAAGTAAGTGCTGGAGTTAATGTCTCTGTTGTGCTTCAAAAGAGTTTACCTCCTAAGTGAAAGGATCCAGGTACGTTTTCTATTACTTGTTTTATTGGAAGAAATGTTATAGAGAATGCTATGCTAGATTTAGGTGCATCTTTAAGCGTAATGCCTTATTCTTTTTATCAATCTTTAAATCTTGGTCCTTTGAAAACTACTGATGTAATCCTGCAGTTAGCTGATGGATCTTTGGTTCATCCCAAAGGTGTTATAGAGAATGTCTTAATTAAAGTTGAACACTTGATTTTTCCTATTGACATCTTTGTTATGGAGATGGAACATTCGAAAGATCAATGTCCTCTTTTATTAGGAAGAAATTTCTTAAGAACTTCTAATACTAAGATTGATGTATTCGATGGTTCATTAACCATGGAATTCGATGGTGATGTAATCCACCCTAGAGTTTTATCTCAATCGCCATTGAACTCTAACAAGTTTGTTTGTGTTGTGAATGTTAAAAGTGTTAAGAAAGGAGCCAGTAAAGAATCATCATCGACAAAGCCTGATCAAATTTCCAAAGGAAGACAAAGGATAGCAACTTTCCAGCAACGGAAAGTTGAGCCTTTTTATCGAGCTTGGGACAGATTCAAGAAGCTTTGCGCAACATGCCCTCGCCATGCCATATCACAACAACTTTTGATTACATACTTCTATCAAGGATTAGGAGTAGATGGTCAAATTCTTGTGGATAGCGTGGACAACATCCCTTTGATCGATAGAACCCCGGATCCTGCATTTGAAGCATTGGAATCTCTAACTAGAGCAAAAGCATCCCCTAGCTTTAAAAGGAGAAAGGCAAAGGAGGAACGAGAAGCCAACAAGCAAGGAGTTCAGCCACGCGGAGAGAAGCAGAAGATGGAAGTCAAGGAACCAGAGGAAGATGCCCAAGGCCATGATCAAGCCAATTCAACCGGCCAATGCCCGTCTATGGCCCGACCATCCGCACCTCATGCCCGGACAGGACCGGCCATACCCGAGCCACGCCAAGACACATACCCAGCCATGGCCCGGTCAGCCGAGTCACCTGCCCGGCCAGCCGAGCCACCTGCCCGGTCATCCGCGCCATTCCAGGCTCCATCCGAGCCTCATGCCCGGCTAGGGCCGGTCACAGCCAAGCCAAGTGCCCGGCCACAACTGCATCCTTTGCGCACCATACCCGGCCATATCTGCCCAAAGTCGCGCCACCACCGGCCATTTGCCGTGCCACCACTTGCTATACCCGTGCCATCACCATTCCAAGCCGCCACATCACCCTTGACGATTTCAAGTCTTGATAAAATTCAACTTGAAGTTTTCAAAGCCATCAATGATACTCTCAAAATCATTGTGGATTTGTTGAAGGAATATATCCATAATTCCTTCACCCTTGAAGAATAATTTCTTTAAGGCAGTCTAGCCAAAGACCTTAAAGAAAGGCGCTTATTGGGAGGCAACCCAATGATTTTACATGAAAGACCGAAGGAGAGCAAATGGAGCTTAATTTGGACAATTGCAAGCTCAATTCGAAAGGAGTCCAGTTTCAGAAGCAATGATGGAGCTTATGCCTACAAACAGAGAAGCTTTCTTTAACTCTATCTTTTTAATTTACCTTGCATTATTTTGTCTTGATTGATTATTGCTTTGATTGCTTGCCTATTCTTTGATGTGAATTAATTGTTAGTGTTAGTTTTTATTTTCTGCATTTAAATAAATCCCATGAGCATGCATAATTGATTGTGTCAATTTCTCATGTGTTTTCACATTGAGGACAATGTGTCTTTTCAGTGTGGGGGAGAGAGTCTAGTTTAATAGGGAGTTTACATGCATTAATTTGATCAAATAAAGCATTCTTGAAAATTCGAAAACTTGCCCAAAATTTTTGAATTTTTTGCATGTATTGAGTGATTTGATTTAATTATGATTGAAGAATGCTTAGAATTGTCAGAAAGTTTTATTTGATTGATTGATTTATAGTATGATATCTTATTTCTTAGATTAGGTATAATTAGAGTTTTGTGATAAAAGCTTATTGTTTATTGCTTCTATGATTGCCTATTTCTAGAACTTGTGTTTAATTTTTATTGAAATTACAATTATGAAAGTATGTTATGGATATGTCAAGAACAAGTGTGGGGGACTACTTATATAAAAGTGTAGTTAAAAAAATTGTTTTCATAAAAAAAAGTGCTTTCATGCAAGAGGAGAAGAGGTATTTCTGCATACATAAAAAAAATAATCCATTGTTGTCACTCTTTTCTTTAACAAAAGGAGTTCGTAACCCTTGGAAAGAGGATAAGAGGCATGGAATTGCAGAAATATTATCCCTCTGAAAAAATAAAAAGAAGGAGTCCTTCTAGAGTGCTAGTAGCCTCACAAATGGGAGTTAGTAACCCCAAATCATGAACACTTCGAGGTTAGTAACCTCAATTTTCTAAAAATCAATTACCCTTTGAAAATCTATTATAACCCACGAAAACCCTTGATTTGTATCCATGATATGCATTTGAAAATCCCTGCTGAGCAGGCTTGCCCCATGTTGTCAACTGGACCAGAAACAATTTGCTTATAAACATCATCTTCTTCCATAGAAAGGGTGCTATTTCTCATGTTTGTTTTGCAGATGATCTTATTTTATTCGGTGAAGCCTCCATTGCTCAACTTGACGTTATCATGGGTGTTCTTAACACTTTTTGTACAGCTTCGGGTGAAAAGATAAGTCTGGCCAAGTCAAAAATGTTAGTCTCTTCTAACGTTCCTTTAAGTAATGGAGATAAAGGTGAAGACATAAGCTTATGGAAAGAAGTAGTTATAGGATATGATGAATGGTAAGTGATTAGAACTACTTTAATTATGATTACTTAAGAATAAAGATGCTTGCTATTTGTTGATCTTTTGAATTGAGTGCTCTTATGATTCTTTGTTATTTTGATTTCATAATTAAATTAATCTTTAATATGTGTATGCATTCAAAGTTTTTGAAAAGTTTAAATTAAGATGGAATTTTGATTTGCATTAGTTTAGGATTATAGAGTCTTTTTTGTGCTCAAGTTTAGTAAGTTCATAGTTTTCTACACTAGTTTGCTAGGGACTAGCAAAGATTTATTGTGGGGGAATTATGATCAAGCCAAAAAAGACCCTATTTTTATGGCTATTTTATTATATTTTTAGATCCATTTAAGCTTAAATATATGTTATTTTGATAATATTTGTGTTTTGAGTCTTTATGTGATGTGAAATTGAGAAATTGTTATTTTTCACTATTTTTGGAGCTATTTTGATGACTTTTTACACAGATTTGAGCAAAGCAATTTCGAGTATAGATTTGGAAGATTCGAAGTTCGTTGAAGACCACTTGAAGATAAATTGGAGACTTGAGGATTATTGAAGAATTATTTCAAGAGCAAGAATTGAAGATTGGAGCTTAAATTGCGAAGGATTGAAGACAAGCCATGGATAAGCCTTTAAGCTAAGGAATTTTGGATATTTTATATGGGAAAATATTCAGCCCATAATTGGAGTTAAAAACCCAATTAATGCCGCCTATATCCAAGGAGATATCAAATTCCCGCTTATTCCCGCTTCTAGTCCTAACAGGATTAGGATTCAGCGTAGTTTTGGTTGAAAAATCATAACTTTCTATTCAGACCTCCGTTTGAAGCCTATGAGTACTCATTGGAAAGCTAACTTCGAGATCTACAACTTTCCTTTGAATTACAAGACCCAGTACTGCCGTTTTCAAGCCCAAAAATGCCGTCGAAGTCCCTGCACGAATTCAGGATTTTTCAAGATACTATTTTGACTAGGATTTTGGTTCTAGGATGACTTTTAATCTAACTTAGAGTCTAAGTTAGACGCTAAACCGTCCTAGACCTCTTTCCTACTTAGAATTGGATTACCTAGGGTTATTTCCACTATAAATAGCCACCTCCTGTAACACAAATCACACACCTACATATTTTTCACATAGATATTTTCTCTTCATCTATTTTTCTTTAGATCTAGTTTTTAGGCAAGGGTGCCACCACCCTCTCTAGCCATAGAGAGGTGCGGCATACCTAGGTATTTTGCAAGGAGATTTCGTCCCTTCTAGTCCTGTAAGTACTCTTATGCCGCTCATGTATTTTTCCAAATCCATGAGTAGCTAAATTCTTAATACTTCTGATCCTTTGGTGAATTCAATCAATTGATATGGTGAGATTTCTGTTCTTATAATTTAGTATTTTATTTTTGATAGATAGCATGTTAAACTGTGTTTTATTCCATGACCTTGATTTTTATTGATTTATGAGGCCGATAAATTGATAATTTGAGAGATCGATTCCTAAATCAAACGGAACAGTTAACCCTCGAGTCTGATTGTTTTGTAGCGAATTGATGACGATTGATAGTCACTCAATTGGGTTTGCATGCCAGTGATCGGATTTTATCTGGTTGTTGTATGGTTTTACTTGTTAAGCATGTGTGAAAGAACTAATTAAATAGTTGATCTTAATGCTTTGTTGCTTGGTGAATCTTTAAGCCTTAACCGGTAATTGATTTGTTAAGTTACTGAAAGGGGTAATTTAAGATTTAATCGGTAATCTTATCTAAATAGCATGTTAGGGTTTTCTCTAGACCAGTTATCATCAAGAATTTAATATTGAATTCATCTTTTAAATCAAGGACCCATTATCAATTTGATTGTTTTCTACCATTGGAGAAGAAGTATGCTTTTAATTATTGTTTTCTTTCTTATTTTCCATAGACTTAGATTTAATTTACTTTGTTTTGTTTCTAGTATAATTGTTTTCTTTTTAATTATTTTCTTTCAACCTCTGCTTTTATATATTGTTTTTGGGAAATTTTAAGGATTATATTTTCGGATAAAGTCTAGCAACCTTCTCTGTGGGATCGACCCCTACTTGCCCTATCTACTTTAGTTAGGTTTTTGTGGGGATTATTTTTATGATTGCTGACGACCGATCAGGATTTGATGTGATCTTATGCTTAGATGAATAACTAGTAGTCATAAGTATAAGCTTGGTTTATCTATGGTTCTTAATGCTTTATTGATTGCTTGAATTGGTTAATAACTAGTAGTTAATTTTGGTAATTGACAAAAGATGTTTAATTAGGAATAGCTAGTACTAATTAGAGTTATAATTGATGGATTAGGATGAAGAAGAATAACTAGTATTCTGATTCCTTACCAAGGATAGAATTAAATTCATTCGTAATCCAATGATCCATGATTTTATTTGTCAAGAGAGAGATTGAACTTATATTGGGAAGGTGTTTATTATCTATTGAATTCACTATTTTAATTGTTTCTAATTAATATGAATTGCTTAATTCCTATTTTCTTAATTTTGATTATGACAAATTGAGTTTAAAAGAGCCAATAATTCTCTCTGTGGGATCGACCTGTGCTTACCCTATCTGCCTGTTAGAGTTAGTTCAATATTTATTTTTGTGATTACTGACGACGTGATTAGTCTTCCATGTCTAATGGGGGTTGGTCAACGAAATTGTGCACATCTTCATCATCTTTGCAGCTTGGTGGAATGATAACATGTGTATGACATGTATCATCCCCTTCCTTCGAACTTGAAAAGGGTGGAGTGGGTGGGTATTCAAAATTTGATGAGTTTTGCACCTCCTCCACCTCCTCTTCCATGTGTATAACTTGAAAATTTTATTTTTTTGGCTCAGGAGGGCACACTATAATGCATGGTTCATCTGTTTCATCATCAAAAAGTGTTGGAGAAGTGACTTCAGAACTTGTTCAACCATTGAAGTCATGCATCTTCTTTCTTTTTCATGTACAAAGGTATTTGTCTTCAATCCTTTCACTTGGGTAAATAAATCAACCACAACATGTGATGCGCCCAAGGTTGATCATGGACTTGAAGATGACCATAGAAAGCATGGAGAGGATGAGCATGGATCGCATGGAGGCATGAAGATGCATGAAGACAATGGAGAAATCGATGGGCTTGTTTCAAGATTAAAGAAGATGCCAATCGATCCATTAAGCTTGCCTAATGGTCCAATGACAAGGTCAAGAGCTAAGAGGTTCAAGGATGCACTCATGGGCTTTGTTCGAACTCATCTTGACGATATGAAAACCATTGAAGTTCAATTGAAGTCATTTGGATATGATTTGAGTAAGAAGTTACCAATCGTTATCAATCTCATTACCTTGCTTGCTATTGATGCTTAATTGAGCTTGCATAGTTCAATTCGGCCTTATGAGGCCTTTATCCTATCTTAGTTTAGCTTATTATTTAGTTTGGATATTATAAGGGTTGGGCCTTGTTTGATTTAAAGTCCAATCCTTGTTTAAGTCCGTTTTATTTCCTTTTCCTAGTTGGGCTTGACTAGTTTTCCTTGCCCTCATTAAACCTTTTTTAGCCACCCCTTAGCGCCTTTATTTTGCTTAGGTCCAACCCTACACTATATAAGGGTTTCGATATCCTCTTGTAAGACCAAGTTAAGTTCATAAATCAAATTGAGTTTTCTCTTTTGTGAATTTAGCTTCATTTCTAGTTTGAACACACTTAGGATTTCTTCAATCTTGTAGAGTACTAGCAAACAATTAGGCAGTGATTGCTTGATTGTGATTCTTGTGATCTTAGGTTGTCAATTGCAGGTCTAATTGATCATCTAAGGCCGACGAAAGAAGATTGGATCTATTGTTGAAAATTATCAAGATTTATCAAGAACTAGAAGTTTGGTGATTCAAGTTGATCATTGACAAGTTTGATGGTAGATTTGATCATATAACAACTAGATTGTTATCAATTGGTATCCGAGCATAGGTTTTCATCTTCAATCGGTTAAATCTATTCATCTACCCATCATTCATCAAGTTTTTTTCTCCACATCGCAAAAAACACAAGTTGAAAAGTCACAAAATCAGAAAGTTGTGATTTTTGTTCTACATTCATTATTGGTTCGATTGACTTGAAATTTGAGATTTGGGGTTCTTACACTACTAGGTTTTATCGAAAAATAGTAAAAACTTCAAAAAAAAATTCGCAGGGAGGACTTTTGATTTTTGCTCTGCATTCATTAATGGTGTGATTTACTTCAAATTTTAGATTTAGGGTTTTTACACTATTATCTTCCATAAAAAAATAGTGAAAATTCAAAAATAAAAAAAGTTTGCGAATTGCGGTTTATTTGGGGATTAGAGTTTTTGCAATTTGCAATTGACCTTAACTAGAGAAATTGAAAGTTTGTGTGTAGATCTTGGTGGCTGCTGCTGCAATTAAAGAGTGAATTCAACCTTTGATGTGAGTTTGGAAAGTTGAATTGAAGATCCTTAAGTTTGGAGCTCATCAAAATCAAGTTGGAAATTAAGTGTTTCGAATTTGGGTTGTACAAGTTGGTTTGTTTTGTTTGAGATCACTACTTTGATTTTCATCTAGTTTTTGCTACTAATTTTTTATTCCACAAGTAGGTCACAAGAAGAGCCAATTGATACTTACAAGTTCTTCTTATTAGACCTATTGAAGCTAAAGAGTTGTAAAAGGCAAGAGTGTGTGTGAGACTATCAAGGGTGATTAGGGGTTTTGCCAGACATATTTGAGTGCATACACGAGTGCAAATTGTGGTAAACACGTGTGTGTGTGTGTGTTTGTGAGGACTTTTCTTTATCTTTACTAATCTTTTCTTGCAGGTACAATAGAAGATAGAAGGGATGGAGAGAATCAGGCCAATTTGGCCAATGTGTTGAAAAATCTAGTGCATCGATTAGACAATTTGTCAACTCGAATGGATCAAAGAGGCAATTGGGTGTTGAATTAGGTGATGAAGCTTTGGGGGAGCCTAGAGTTCCTAGATGGCTGCTAGGGGAGGTCCATTAGATCGATTGAGAGAGTAAGAAGCTGGTGGAGATGCTTACTTGGAAAACTTGCGGCCTAGGAGGATTGTTGAAAGAGAGGAGCCTAAAGACAACATCAAGTACACGATTCCTAAGTTCAAAGGGAGAGGAACTCCAGAAGATTACTTGGATTGGGAATCAAAGTTGGACATGTACTTTGACTATCATCCTTATGCGGGAACAAAGAAGGTACAAATTACTATCATTGAGTTTGTTGAGAATGTTTTAAATTGGTGGACAATTGGTACAATCTAGGAGGAGAAATAGGGAGAGACCAATAAATACATGGGCTGATTTGAAGAGTGCTAGCTATGAGGAGAAAATTTGTGCCAAGTTACTACATTAATTCTCTATACCAAAGATTGCAAGCTTTGAGGCAAGGGTCTAAGAGTGTTGATCGAGCTAAAATTAACCTTATTTTTATGGCTATTTTACTATGTTTTTGGATGCATTTATGCTTAAATATATGTTATTTTGATAATATTTGTGTTTTGAGTCTTTAAGTGATGTGAAATTGAGAAATTGTTGTTATTCACTATTTTTGGAGCTATTTTGATGACTTTTTACACAGATTTGAGCAAAGCAATTTTGAACATAGATTTGGAGATTCGAGGTTCTTGTTTGAAGACTATTTGAAGATAATTTGAAGACTTAAAGACCATTGAAGATTTATTTCAAGAGGAAAGAATTGAAGATTGGAGCTTAATTGCGAAGGATTGAAGACAAGCCTTGAATAAGCCTTAAGCCAAGGAATTTTGGGTATTTTATATGGGAAAATACTCAGCCCATATAAGAATATAATTGGAGTTAAAATCCCAATTAATGCCGCCTATATCCAAGGAAATATCCAATTCCCGCTTATTCCCGCTTCTAGTCCTAACAGAATTAGGATTCAGCGCCGTTTTGGTAGAAAAATCATAACTTTCTACTCAGACCTCCGTTTTAGCCCCATGAGTACTCGTTCGAAAGCTAACTCCGAGATCTACAACTTTCCTTCGAAATCCAAGACCCAGTTCTGTCGTTTTCAAGCCCAAAAATGTCGTCTAAGTCCCTGAACGAATCCAGAATTTTTCAGGATCCTATTTTGACTAGGATTTTGGTTCTAGGAAGACTTTTAAGCTAACACGGAGTCTAAGTTAGCCTCTAAACCGTCCTAGACCTCTTTTATATTTAGAATTGGATTTCCTAGGGTTATTTCCACTATAAATAGCCACCCCCTGTAACACAAATCACACACCAATTCACATAGTTTTAGATCTATTTTTCTCTTCTAGTTTTAGTTTTTAGGCAAGGGTGCCGCCACCCTCTCTAGTCATAGGGAGATGCGGCAATCCTAGCTATTTTTCAAGGAGATTTCGCCCCTCCAAGGTCTTTTAAGTTTTCTTAAGCCTCTCATGGATTTTCCTAAATCCATGAGTAGCTAAATTCTTAATACTTCTGATCCTTTGGTGAATTCAATCAATTAAATATGGTGAGATTTCTGTTCTTATAATTTGGTATTTTATTCTTGATAGATAGCATGTTAAACTCTGTTTTAATTCTACAATCTTGATTTTTATTGATTTATTGTGGCCACTAAAGAGGTAATTTGAGAGATTGTTGGCTAGATCAAACAACAAGGTTGACGCATGAGTTTGATTGTGTGTAGCGAGTTGACGATGCTTGACGGCGGGTCAATTGGGTTTGCATGCCAGTGATCAGATTTTTCTGATTGTTGTATGGTTTTACTTGTTAAGCATGTGTAAAAGAACTAATAAAAGTTGTTCTTAATGCTTTGATTCCTAGCAAATCTTTAAGCCTTGACGGGTAATTGATTAGTTAGGAGGAAAAAGGGGTAATTTAAGGCTTGACTTCTAACCTTATCTAAATAGCATGTTAGGGTTTTCCCTAGACCAGTTATCAACAAGAATTAATATTGAATTTATCTTTTAAATCAATGACCCATAATTAATTTGATTTTTTCTACCATTGGAGAAGAAGTATGCTCTTTAATTATTGTTTTCTTTCTTAATTGCCATAGATTTAGATTTAATTTACTTTGTTTTGTTTTCTAATATAATTGCTTTCTTTTCAATTGTTATTTTAAACCTCTGCTTTTTATATATTGTTTTTGACAGATTTTTAAGGATTGTACCTTCGGATAAAGTCTATCGACCTTCTCTGTGGGATCGACCCCTACTTACCCAATCTACATAGTTAGGATTTTGTGGGGATTGTTTTTATAATTGCTGACGACCGATCATAAATTTTGGCACCGTTGCCGGGGAAGTAAGGAATAGACTCATCTGGAGACGAATCTTGGGAATTTTCTCTTAGTCTCTGCGTTTTTTATCTAAAAAAAAAATTTCGTTTTTCCTTTATTTTTCTTCTTTACGTTTTTTTTTTTAAAATTTATCTCTGCGTTTTCTAAAAAAAATATATATCTTCCTTTATTTTCTGTCTTTAATTTTAATTTTTGTTTAAGAACTTATGCTACTAATATTTTCTTTTGAGTTTTTGAGTTTTTCTAGGAAGTTGCATGCCAAACTCAAGAAGTAGTGGTATAGAAGACTTTGAATTTATTCCAGAGCCAGAAAGAACACTATTTTCGCTAAGGAAGGAAAGGTCAAATCGACAACAAGAAGAGGAGTCATCTAATTCGAGTTCTCAATATAATTCTCCTAGATCTGCTGCTTCAACATCGTCACAAGACATGGCAAACGAAGAGCCTAAAACCCTGAGAGAGCTTTCTGCACCAAACGTCAATGCACAACGCTTAGCAATTCGATACCCAGATAGGATTGTAAATTTTGAGATCATATCTAGATTTATTCAGATTTTATCCAAATTTTAATGGTCTGTCTGGAGAAGATCCTCACTGACATCTGACAGATTTCCAGATTGCCTGCACATCAACAAATATTCAAGGTATCACTGAAGACTAATTCAAGCTAAGAACTTTTCCGTTCACCCTTGTGGATATGCAAAAGATTGGTTGTACCTCTTACCAACTGGTTCAATCACATCTTGGACGAGCCTTAAGATATTGTTCTTGGAAAAGTACTTACCTGCTCATAAAGTATCAAGTATAAGGAAGGAGATTTGCGGAATTAAGCAACGCCATGGAGAAACAATGCACGAATATTGGGAACGTTTCAAGACACTATGTGCGAGCTGCCCCACCATCAAATCATTGAATAGTTGTTGATCCAATACTTCTACGAAGAATTACTACCATTTGACAGATCTTCCATAGATTCTGCAAGTGGAGGAGCTTTCATAGACAAAACTCCCACCGATGCTTGGACTTTAGTGGAGAACATGGCTGCTAACACTCAACAATTTGGATCTCGAGACGACTATTCAAGAAAAGGCAATACAATAAGAATCAATGAAGTCTCTACCCATTCCAACTCACTGGAGCAACAACTTCAAGAAACATATTAACAAGTTGCTCTGCTCACTGATTTATTCAATGCGAATTTTTCAAGTGTGCCTAAGGTTTGTGGTATTTGTAAACAAGGACACTACACTGATAAGTGTCCTTCTTTGGAACACACCGCGCAAGAAGTCAATGATGTTGGAATGCAAGGAGCATATCAAAGGAAGCCTGAGCCTTATTGGAGAGCCGAGCAACCAAGTCAACAATATGGGAACCAAGGTAACTATCAAGGAAGGCCAATGAATTATCAAAGGCCTAATTTTCAACAATCTTCACAAGCTGTCGAGATGCAACAAATGAGAGAAGCTATGGAGATGATGAGGAAACAAATAAGTCAATTGGCTAATGATATGAGTGAACTCAACACACAAGGCCAACAAAGGATCCCATCACAACCAAAGGTACCTTCTAAGGAGAATGTAAGTGCAATCACTTTAAGAAGTGGAAAAGAGTTGGAAAGCCCCTATCCAAACCATACCGCACAAGATGAAGGAGAGTCGAGCTACACCAAAGAAGAAGAATTGCAAGTGCTTGCCAAAGAAATCAAGATTGAAGATGAACCCAGAAAAGATGGCCCAACCACCAAGGAGATAGCCGCTGACAAGAAGGATCCCAAGGAACATGCCGCCATTCCTTTTCCATCAAGATTGAAGAAATCAAAGAAAGAAGATGATGATCAAGATATTTTGGAGATACTTCGAAAAGTTGAGGTCAACATCCTACTTCTTAATGCTATTCAACAAATTCCAAATTATGCAAAGTTACTTAAGCAACTTTGTACCAACAAGAAAATGTTACAAGGTAAGGTAAGTGCTGGAGTTAATGTTTTTGCTGTGCTTTAAAAGAGTTTACCTCCTAAGTGCAAGGATCCAGGTACATTTTCTATTACTTGTTCTATTGGAAGAAGTGTTATAGAGAATGCTATGCTAGATTTAGGTGCATCTTTAAGCATAATGACTTATTCTTTTTATCAATCCTTAAATCTTGGCCCTTTGAAAAATACTGATGTGATTCTGCAGTTAGCTAATGGATCTTTGGTTCATCCCAAAGGTGTTCTAGAGAATGTCTTAATTAAAGTTGAACAGTTGATTTTTCCTATTGACATATTTGTTATGGAGATGGAACATTCGAAAGATTAATGTCCTCTTTTATTAGGAAGGCCTTTCCTAAGAACTTCTCATACTAAAATTGATGTATTCGATGGTTCATTGACCATGGAATTCGATGGTGATGTAATCCACCTAGAATTTCATCTCAATCGCCATTGAATCCTAACAAGTTTGTTTGTGTTATAAATGATAAAAGTGTTAAGAAAGGAGCCAGTAAAGAATCTTCATCCACAAAGCCTGATCAGATTTCCAAAGGAAGATAAAGGATATCAACTTTTCAGCAATGCAAGGTTGAACCTTTTTATCGAGCTTGGGATAGATTCAAGAAGCTTTGCGCAGCATGCCCTCACCATGCCATATCACAACAACTTTTGATTACATACTTCTATCAAGGATTAAGAGTAGATGGTCAAATTCTTGTGGATAGCGTGGACAACATCCCTTTGTTCGATAGAACCCCTGATGCTGCGTTTGAAGCACTGGAATCTTTAACTAAGGCAATTGCACCCCCTAGCTTTAGAAAGAGAAAAGCAAAGGTAAAGCAAGAAGCCAACAAGCAAGAAGTTCAGCCACAAGGAGAAAAGTAGAAGATAGAAGTCAAAGCACTAGAGGAAGATGCCCAAGGACATGATCAAGACAACTCAACAGGCCAATGCCCGGTTGTGGCCCGGCCATCCCCGCACATGGTCCGGATACCACCGACCATGACTGAGCCGCACCAAGTCACTTGCCCGGCCATGGCCCGGCCATCCGAGTCACATGCCCAGCTATCCGCGCCGCCTGCCTGGTCAAGCCTGCCATCCTCCGTGCCATCCCACGGTTCAACCGAGCCACCTGCTCGGCCATGCCCGGCCAACGCTGCACCAGCCGCAACTCATGCCCGGCTAGGATCGGCCATTGCCCGGCCATCCCAAGCTTCTACCAGGCCATATCAGGCCAGTGCTGCGCCACCACCAGGCCACAACCGGCCATCCACCGAGCCACCTCGAGTTTTCACCAAGTTAGGACCGGCCATCACCGTGCCATCACCGTGCCATTACCGGCCAAATGCTTTGCAAGCCATTCTAATACCATGCCACCACCGACCATGCCTGTGCCATCACCATTCCAAGCCACCACATATCCCTTGATGATTTCGAGTCTTGATAAAATTCAACTTGAAGTTCTCAAAGCCATCAATGATACTCTCAAAATCATTGTGGAATTGTTGAAGGAATATATCCATAGTTCCTTCACCCTTGAAGAATAATTTCATTAAGGCAGTCTAGCCAAAGACCTTAAAGAAAGGCGCTTATTGGGAGGCAACCCAATGATTTCGCATGAAGGAACCGAAGGAAAGCAAATGGAGCTTAATTTGGACAATTGCAAGATGAATTCGAAAGGAGTCCAGTTTTAGAAGCAATGATGGAGCTTATGCCTACAAACAGAGAAGCCTTCTTTAACTCTATCTTTTTAGTTTTCCTTGCATGATTTTGTCTTTGATTGATTATTGCTATGATTGATTGCCTATTCTTTGATGTGAATTTATTGTTTGTGTTAGTTTTTATTTTCTGCATTTAAATAAACCACATGAGCATGCGTAATATCAATTGTTTGTGTTAATTTCTCATGTGTTTTCACATTGAGGACAATGTGTCTTTTTAGTGTGGGGGAGAGAGTCTAGTCTAATAGGGAGTTTACATGCATATTGATCATAATCTTAATCAATGCTAATTGATCATAATCTTAATCGATGCTATAATTTTTTCGAAAATTTGAAAAATTTGCATGTATTGAGTGATTTTATTTAATTATGATTGAAGAATGCTTAGAATTTTTAAGAATGCTTTATTTGATTGATTGATTTTTAGCATGATATCTTATTTCTTAGAATTAGGTATAATTAGAGTTTTGTGATAAAAGCATATTGTTCATTATTGCTATGATTACCTATTTCTAGAACTTGTGTTTAATTTTTATTGAAATTACAATTATGAAAGCATGTTATGGATATGTCAAGAACAAGTGTGGGGGACTACTTATATAAAAGGGGAGTTAAAAAACAATTGTTTTTATATAAAAAAAAAGTGTTTTCATGCAAGAGGAGAAGAGGTATTTCTGCATACTTTAAAAAAAATCAATCCATTGTTGTCACTCTTTTCTTTAACAAAAGGAGTTAGTGACCCTTGGAAAGAGGATAAGAGGCATGGAATTGCAGAAATATTGTCCCTCTGAAAAAATAAAAAGAAGGAGTCCTTCTAGAGTGCTAGTAGTCTCAAAAATGGGAGTTAGTAACCCAAAATCATGAACACTTCGAGGTTAGTAACCTCAATTTTCTAAAAATCAATTACCCTTTGAAAATCTATTATAACCCACGAAAATCCTTGATTTGTATCCATGATATGCGTTCCTTTGAGTAATGGAGATAAAGATGAAGACATAAGCTTATGGAAAGAAATAGTTATAGGATGTAATGAATGGTAAGTGATTAGAACTACTTTAATTATGGTTACTTAAGAATAAAGATGCTTATTATTTGTTGATCTTTTGAATTGAGTGCTCTTATGATTCTTTGTTATTTTGATTTCATAATTACATTAATCCTTAATATGTGTATGCATTCAAAGTTTTGGAAAAAGGTAAATTAAGATGGAATTTTTATTTGCATTAGTTTAGAGTCTATCTTATGATTTGTTTTTCATAGTTTTCTACACTAACTTGCTAGGGACTAGCAAAGATTTAGTGTGGGGTGTCGAAACGTTCGGGTCCGGGGAGCCCTGCCGAGACGACGTTGGTAAGGAGGAGTCGCCACTAATCTTTTTTCTAAGGTGCGATTAGCCACCTAAAGGCCACTTAAGTCTAATGAGGTCCGGTGCTTGGCATGGGACCCACTAAACCTAAGGTCCGGTCTTGTAACCTAAGTCTAGGTTCGGGAGTCGATTACGCTCGAGGAAGGATTAGCACCCCCGAGTCGCCTGTCAAGTGACAGTACCTCTAGTCTATCTAGATCTATTGGGTCAAAAGGAAATCGGTTGCTTTTAATGCTTGGTCTTGATTATTATTAGAAAGGGTTATGAAGGAAAAGGAAATCTCTTTAAAATCAATGTCGAGAATTTGGAGAATATGATCGAACATCGTCGATCAATTCTGTCTCGATTCTCTTTCACTGTTTGTTCTCTTGTTGAATCTCCTGCAACGAGGAGAGGTTTTGAAAATGTTGTGTCAAAACATTTTATTTTTTTTCTTAAAGCCTTTTACTTTGTTTTTTGAAAATTCCCATTTTAACCTTCCTAAAAGGGGTGTGAAAATATTCTTTTCTTATTGTTTTGGAAATCTTTTTCCAATCTTTTATTGATAAACTAAGTCTCGATTTGAATTTGAAAACTTCTGTTTAAATCTTAAAACACTTGATTACCAATTTTAATTCCTTTTGAAAACCGAGTAAGAGAACACTGACTTTTGAAAAATGCTTTTTGAAAGAAAATGATCTTTTTGTATTTTAGATTATGCTTAATCTTAGGAAAAAAAGTAAGACTGAATGCAGATGATGCATGTACTGGTATATTTTAGTCTTTTAATTAGTAAACAACGATATAGTTGAAAATAACCCGAGACCCTTTGATCGGTCGTCAGCAAATCAAAAAAATAAAAATCCCAACAATTACTAACTAAAGATAGCTAGGGCAAGTAGGGGTCGATCCCACAGAGAGATAGGTTATTATTCTTTTTCTTAAAACAAACAAACAAAATAAAGATGATTTTTAAAGTAAAATTAAATCAAATCAAACTAATAATTAAAACTATCTAAGAAAGCAATCAAGAAAATCAAAGAAAACAATTAATTAAAAGCAGAGAATAAATGAGAAAATAATTAAGAGAACCCTCCAACATAGAATTAATATCTCTCTTGACAACAATAACACGGATCATTGATATCTAAAGATTATTAAAACAATGGATAGCTTGCTTGGAATTTAATCCTAAATTACCTTAATTAGATAAAGCTCTTGATCCAGTGTGAATTATCCCTTTTATTCTTTAAACAATTACCCCTTGATCCAGTGAGATAATTACGCAAGAATAAAGCATTAAGATCTAGTAATTTACAAGCACAATGGGCAATTAAAAATTGGTCAAAGATTCTTAAATCCCTTGGAAGGAAGATCCTTCCCTTCCAATTGCTACCAAACAATTAAATCCGAAGATCCTTCAAGATTTAATTTAGCTAATGCTACTTAATTTATCAAGAAAGTGCATGCTTCAATCTATCAAAACAAGCAACATAGAATTCATGCAGAGATATTAAGAAATACCCTATTAATTTTCATATAAAAGCACAAAATCTCACCATGATATAAGTCAAGAGATCAATTAAATTCTATATTGGAGAAAAGAAAAGGATTACTCACTCATAAATTGAGTGAGCATCCAAAGAAAACTTACAGGACTTGAAGGCGAAATCCTCCTCTTGAGTAACCTAGGGTTGCCGCCCCTTTCTATGCAAAGAGGGGGTGGCGGCACCCTAGTCCTAAAGCTAGAAGAAAAACTAGAACTAGAAGAGAAAATTATCTAGATATTGTGTGTGTAGATATGTGATTTGTGTTACAGGAGGTGGCTATTTATAGTGGAAATAACCCAAGAAAATTCAATTCTAAGTAGGAAAGGAGTCTAGGACGTTTTTGGCTCTAACTTAGACTCTAAGTTAGATTAAAAGTCTTCCTAGAGTAGAAGCCAAGTTAAAATAGAATCCTGAAATTTTGCTGAATTCGTGCAGGAACTTCAACGTCCTTTTGGGCTTGAAGATGGCAGTACTGGGTCTTGGACTTCAAAGGAAAGTTGTAGATCTCGGAGTTAACTTTCCAACGCCTACTCACGGGTCTAAAACGGAGGTCTGAGCAGAAAGTTATGATTTTTCTACTGAGACTGCGCTGAATCCTAATCCTGTTAGGACTAGAATCGGGAATCTACGGGATTTTGGATATTTCCTTGAATATAGGAGTCATTAATTGAGATTTTAATTCCAATTAATGATTTATATGGGCTGAGTATTTTCCCATATTAAATATCCAAAATTCCTTAGCTTCTGGGCTTCTTCATGGCTTGTCTTCAATCCTTCGCAATTAAAGCTCCATTCTTCAATTCTTACTTCTTGAGATAATTCTTCAATGATCTTCAAATCTTCAAATTATCTTCAATAAATCTTCAAACACGAACTTCGAATCTCCAAATCTATACTCAAAATTACTTTGCTCATATTTGTATAAAAAGTCATCAAAGTAGCTCCAAAAGTAGTGAAAATTATCAAATTATCAATTTCACATCTCATAAAGACTCAAAACACAAATATTAACAAAATAACATATATTTAAGCATAAATAGATCCAAAAACATAATAAAGTAGCCATAAAAATAGGGTTGTTTTTAGCTCGATCATATTTTCCCCCACACTTGAACTTTGCTAGTCCCTTAGCAAATCAATGTGTAAGTTAATCAAAAACCAATTTTTCAAGAAATCAATTTGAATTCATACATACATCAAAGAATCAATTCAATCATAAAATCAAAATAACAAAGAATAATAATAATACTTAATCCAAAAATCAAGAAACAACAAGCATCATCATTTTTAAGTAGCCATAATCAAAGTAGCTTTAATCACTTACCATTCTTCACTTTCTATAACTACTTCTTTCTATAAGCTCATGTTTTCCTCTCTTTATCCATTAATCAAAAGATTGCAATGTCATAAATATAAATCAAGGGTCATTGTGGGTTATAATAGATTTTCAA
Organism: Corchorus olitorius; assembly: GCA_001974825.2. Classification (NCBI taxonomy): domain Eukaryota; kingdom Viridiplantae; phylum Streptophyta; class Magnoliopsida; order Malvales; family Malvaceae; genus Corchorus; species Corchorus olitorius. The sequence goes on from AWUE01012340.1 coordinate 40,435, forward strand.
GGATAATTGTTTTTAGAAAATTGAGGTTACTAACCTCGAAGTGTTCATGATTTGGGGTTACTAACTCCCATTTTTGAGGCTACTAGCACTCTAGAAGGACTCCTTCTTTTATTTTTTCAGAGGGACAATATTTCTGTAATTCCATGCCTCTTATCCTCTTTTCAAGGGTTACTAACTCCTTTTCTTAAAGAAAAGAGTAACAATAATGGATTATTTTTTATTTACAGAAATACCTCTTCTCCTCTATCATGAAAACACTTCTTTTTATGAAAATAATTTTTTTAATTACCCTTTTTTATAGATAGTCCCCCACACTTATTCTTGACATATATCCATGACATACTTTCTCAATCATAATTTCAATCAAGATTGAACACAAGTTCTAGAAATAGATAATCATATAAGCAATTAATAAATAAGATCATATCACAAACTTCAATTATACCTAATTCTAAGAAATCAAACAACATGCTATAACTCAATCAATAAATCAAATATTATTAAAATTCTAAGCATTCATCAATCATAATCAAATCAATTAATCAAAATATGCATGAAAATTCGAAATTTTATCTTTTAAAATTAATTTTTCGAAAATTTTGTCAAAAATTGGGGAAATAAGATCAATCAAGAACAATCAAATTCTATCCTAGGTTCTCATGCAAACAAGGACTATCATATGACTCAATTATTCAAGTAAAAACTCTATCAAGTATTCACCCCCCCACACTTAAAATTCACATTGTCCTCAATGTAAAAACAATTAAGCAAACAATTCATGCAATTATCTTACCAAAAATAAAGAGTTGAGGTTCATGAAAACATACATGGGTGGTTTTGATGAAGATAATTACGCAATCATAAAAGACAATAGGAAATTAAAGTGATAGGAAAATAAAACTAGATAGTTTATTAATGAAACTTGAAAATTAAAGACATAAAATAAAGGAAATTGAAAATTAAAGCATAAATTAAATAACTAATCCTAAGATGCATAAAAATAAATCTTAAATCTAAAAACAAGAAACATAAAATTGAAAAACTAAACCTAAATTGGTTTATGAATAGCCTTCTCCAATAATTTGAAGAGGTCATCCAAATTCCCAATTATGTTATTAAAATCATCTCTTAAGCTAGTAATTTGATCACTTATTTGATTGCACCGAACAAGCAAAGGGTGAAGCTCTTCCTCATTCTCCTTTTCTTGATTACTTTATATAGTGATCAAATCCTATTCTTAAAAAGTTTTATTTAGAGTAAAAAATTAGAAACATACCTGGACTAGGAATTCATTACCTTGTAGGAGGAGGTCATCTATCTCCTAAATTACCTTAATTAGATAAAGCTCTTAATCCAGTGTGAATTATCCCTTTTATTCTTTAAACAATTACCTCTTGATCCAGTGTGATAATTACTCAAGAATAAAGCATTAAGATCTAGTAATTTACAAGCACAATGGGCAATTAAAAATTGGTCAAAGATTCTTAAATCCCTTGGAAGGAAGATCCTTCCCTTCCAATTGCTACCAAACAACTAAATCTGAAGATCCTTCAAGATTTAATTTTGCTAATGCTACTTAATTTATCAAGAAAGTGCATGTTTCAATCTATCAAAACAAGCAACATAGAATTCATGCAGAGATATTAAGAAATACCCTATTAATTTTCATATAAAAGCACAAAATCTCACCATGATATAAGTCAAGAGATCAATTAAATTCTATATTGGAGAAAAGAAAAGGATTACTCACTCATAAATTGAGTGAGCATCCAAAGAAAACTTACAGGACTTGAAGGCGAAATCCTCCTCTTTAGTAACCTAGGGTTGCCGCCCCTCTCTATGCAAAGAGGGGGTGGCGGCACCCTAGCCCTAAAGCTAAAAGAAAAACTAGAACAAGAAGAGAAAAAGAACAAGAGAAAATTATCTAGATATTGTGTGGTAGGTATGTGATTTGTGTTACATGAGGTGGCTATTTATAGTGGAAATAACCCTAGAAAATCCAATTCTAAGTTGGAAAGGAGTCTAGGACGTTTTTGGGTCTAACTTAGACTCTAAGTTAGATTAAAAGTCTTCCTAGAGTAGAATCCTACTTAAAATAGGATCCTGAAATTTTGCTGAATTCGTGCAGGGAGTTTGACGTCCTTTTTTGGCATGAAGATGGCAGAACTGGGTCTTGTACTTCAAAGGAAAGTTGTAGATCTCGGAGTAAGCTTTGCAACGCTTACTCACGGGCCTAAAACGAAGGTCTGAGCAGAAAGTTATGATTTGTCTACCGAGACTGCGCTGAATCCTAATCTTGTTAGGACTATAATCGGGAATCTACGGGATTTTGGATATTTCCTTGAATATAGGAGTCATTAATTGGGATTTTAATTCCAATTAATGATTTATATGGGCTGAGTATTTTCCCATATTAAATATCCAAAATTCATTAGCTTCTGGGCTTCTTCATGGCTTGTCTTCAAACCTTCGCAATTAAAGCTCCATTCTTCAATTCTTGCTTCTTGAGATAATTCTTCAATGGTCTTCAAATCTTCAAATTATCTTCAATAAATCTTCAAATACGAACTTCGAATCTCTAAATCTATACTCAAAATTACTTTGCTCATATATGTGTAACAAGTCATCAAAATAGCTCCAAAAGTAGTGAAAATTATCAAATTATCAATTTCACATCTCATAAACTCAAAACACTAATATTAACAAAATAACATATATTTAAGCATAATTAGATCCAAAAACATAATAAAATAGCCATAAAAATAGGGTTGTTTTTAGCTCGATCACCCTTCCCCGCATTATGGGGGTATCTCGAAGGTAATCCAATCTTAGAGCGGGAACCAAGAATTCGTACTCGAGTACATTTACTTGGAACCCACCCATCATTGTAAAAGATCATTGTTTACCAATTCTTATTTAACTAACTCACATGAATGTCAAGTAAAAATGCATGAAAGGTCGCTTTTAAAGGTATGCATTAATACAGGTCTACCCGAAATCAATTCCATAAACCCTTCCCACCATTATGGGGGTATTTATGGAAAATATTGGTCTAAAAGAGGCTTCCAGAAGTTCGTACCCGAGTACATTTATCTGGACGTCCCTTTATCTCAGCAAAAGACGAGTATTAATACATCTTAATAACAAGATGATGTATGATGCATGCATATAGTAAAATTCTACTTCTACTAATTACTAGTTATTACAAACCAAGGCCAAATCGGGCCAAATAATGACTTAACAACAATTAAAGAAACATAAGACTTATGGACAGGATTGGGCACACCGGGGACCTTTATGCACACTAAAGAAAATGATCAGTGAAATTCAGGAAACCACCAAAATATCAACCAATCCAAATATGCAAATGGCGGATTAAAATAAATCAAAATAAGGACTAAATTAAAATGACGTTTACATGCAAAAGAAATCTATTTCAATGACCAAATAATAAATGGCAAAATATGGACCAAGGTATAATCAAAAGAAATCAATTCCTTAATTAAAGACTTAATTTTTAAGTCAATATTTGTCCAAATATATTCTTTAATCCCTTTTCAAGTTAACCTCAATTTAAAAGATCTAATCTTTAATTCCAAATTATGGTTTTCAAATTAAAGCTAGCTTGAAAAATGGACCCAATCCAAATTTCCAAACTAAATTTAATTTGAAAATTCAAATTTTGGACTAAAGCTTAGATCTTCCCAATCGAAATGAACCTATGAAGGGCTCAAAAGACTCATTTTAATTAATATGAACTTAAAAAAAAAAGAAATTTTTTGATCAAGGGTTTTAATCTCACACTAAAGACAACTCAACAAGGATTTAACTAAGCAACTTTTACCATAAAGATTAAATTTCAAGTTAATTTGAACATAAAAATCTAAACTTTATCATTACACTACTTAATCTAATCACAAAACACCACCTTTAAAGTAGGTTCACACAAAAAGATAATTATTGGCAAGTATCAAATAAAGCTCACATCATTCAAAACAAAATTCAATCTTTATGCTAGAGGGCTAAATCTTAAGCTATCCCCGAGTAAAATCTTGAACTTGACACTTAAATCATAAACCATGACATGCCCACTTGATAAATTGACCAAGATCTCAAATTTAAATGACAAAACTAACATCTTTAATTAGATCTAACATATAGAAAATTACTCATGTAGGATAACTTAAATTAATTTAGCACATTTTAAGAAAAACAACTTAAACATACCATCAATTTAAACAAAAACATAAGACCAAGCCTCAATTTGCACTAATCAAACATGATGAGTCCCAAATCGCAGCGATTAAACATGGTTAGCCCCCACATAGCAAAAATTGAAAAGCAGGAGGATAAAACTGAAAGGATTACAAGAAGACTTACCTAAAACGGCGCCGTTTAGGAGGGATATAGGCTTAAATTGTTGGATTCCTTGCTTCTTCTTCTTCCTCGCCCCTTGTCTTCAAATCTGAAAACCCTATCCCTTTTTCCGTCTCTAACCCGCAACCAAGGCCTTCACCAGCGCCATCCCTCGTTCCTCAAACCTCAACTTAATCGGCCTTTCCCTCGCCTGCAACCGAAATCCCAACTAAAACCTTCCCTCGATCTTTCTTTGATCCAAAAGCTCAAACCCGACACCAATAGGCTTCGAAACCGCTAAGAGCCCTCTCAAGTATGGCCCTTTCGAAACACCCCTTTGGATTCGATGAAGAATATCACAAATCTAGACCCTTTCAGTGGGTATAAACTCATAGCTCAAATCGGGGGAGGAATGCTTTTTGGAGGTCGGATTCAATAAGTGTTTACAATGTACCATTTTTCCTCTTTAGCTTTGTGCGTGTGTATGGGTGTAATTTTTTTGAGTTGAGTTGTGTTGAGAGGGGGTGTAGAAAAGTAAAGATCTTTACTCAAAGGAAAACCCTGGATTTTTTGTGTATAAGCATGGATTTTTGACAAAAAATGAGAGATTTTTGGTTTCAATCAATTGGGTATCAGGTGTTTACCATGGAGAAAAAGGTTGAGGGTTTTTTCAAATGGAAGGGGAGAGATTTTTTTTGCTAGTGTGTTTTTTTTCTCATCCAAAAAAATGGGGATCTTTTTTTCGATGATAATCCCTGGTAGCAATCTTCCTCTAGTCAGTGTATATATCCTCCTCTCCCCATTTTTTTCGATGATTTTTGTTTTCTTCTGCGTAGGTGGGAAAGGAGCCGATAGGAAAGGGGATCTGGTGAGCTGCCTCTGCTGAGTCACCTGTACTGGCTGCTTGTCCTCTTGTGTCGAGCTGGCAGGTGAGCTGTGCAGGTAAATTTCTTCTCCTTGATCTATTTTTTTCTTACTAAGGTTGAATTGAAAATTGTTCAAGTGTCATTTGTTGTCGTTTTCCCCTTAGCATTCTTTAACTTTGCCTACCTAAACTGATTTGTGCCTGTTTTGATGTTTAAAACCTACTTTTTTGCTTGGATGCCCCCTGACTGCTATTGGTTTAATGAATTATGTTGCTTTCCTTCTGAATTATCTGTGTTGAGCTTGCTGGATTGCCTTTTGGTAATGGGATGTAAAATGAGCTTGGATGTCTCTATCTAATGTGTCTTGCCTTATTCTATCATGATGAATGCCTCTCTTGCCTGTATTCACTGTGTTTTCTTTGCAAATCTAATTTCTCATGCCTTATGTTCCTAGTTTATTGAAATGCGAGGGTCCTCATGTGCCTTTACTTGTCGACCCTGGAAACTGCCTGTTGATCTTGTCATTTTGAACTCTGTTATTGCTTTGATGTATTTGATCCCTGAAATGCCTGCTGCCATGTTTCATTTCCCAACTCTTTATCTTGTAGATGCATTGTTCTTACTCTAGAGCACTTTTTGCTGCATTTTCCTGATTCTTGAGTGGCAACATTGACACCTGGAGGGCAGGAATTCATCCTGCACCTCCTGTCTTGCTTTGCCTACAGCAAACAGTCCCTTCTTCCTTTAGGCTTGAGACCTGATCTCACATTCCCCTTTTTATCATCCTGCTATGCTTCTTAGTGAAATTTTGCTGCTTATCCTATTATTTCTGTTTGCTATCTCATTGCATGCCCTAAGTGCTTTCCTTTTATGCTGCTGTATTGTTTCCGCACTCTCTGTTCATACATTTTAGTGTTCCTGCTTGCATACTTGGCATCTCCAGGAGCTTTGATTCAAGCCTGCACCAATTAATGGTGTTTGGTCTTGAGCTTGAGGAGGAACAATTTGGTTGCACATTTTTCTTTATCAATTTGCAAGGCTGTGATCCATTGGATGGTGCAAGGAAACGGCAAAGTGATCTAAAGGGAAAAGAAGACTTGCTGCCTTGAAGTCTTTTGCCAATTTTGTAAACATTTTCATGCCAAAAGGAGGAAAGAAAATGAGCAACAAGAAATACTCTCTAATGTTATATTCCAAAGGAAGCCATGTAATTGTAAATACCACTTACTGTTTTTGATACTTTGTTGCCTTTTGTACTGAAAATGGTAGATGCAAATGAGCTACTTTTTGTATTCTTGTGCTTATGCAAATGTACCAAGGATAGATCCAACTAATGATTGCAATGCATGATGAATGATTTATGATCAACACGTGCCACTCAATGACCATATGATTAACTTAGCAAATAAAAATGAATATAACATGCCTAATGAGGAATGAATAAAAAAGTGCTTAATGTGATAAAAATGCTTAATGGGAATGGAGTATGATTAATGAAACTAGATTGGACAAAGACAAACTTAATAAGACAAGGGACATGAAGATGCCATTACTTATTACTAAAACAACCTAAGCTATGTGATTATAGTGCAATGACACTGAATTACTAAATGAAGCTAAATCATGAATTATGTAAAAGTGCCAAAGGTACCCATTAAGATTTTTTCTGTTTTTTTTTTCTAATGCAATTTAGATGATTAAAGATGAACTAGTTAACCTAAATTAAAAGTGCACTTGAAGTGACCAAAATGGACCCCCCCCCCCTTGGACGTGCAAATGACCAAAATGCCCATGGAGGTGCAAAATGACCACAATGCCCTTGGTCATGCAAAATGATCAAAATGCCCCCCCTTAAGTGACCCTAACGTCAAATAAATTGATTTAAATCAAAGGATACAAGACAAAATGGGTGTCTACAGCTGCCCCCTCTTTGTGTGCTTTCTAACTATCGAAAAGTGTGCAAAGAAGTAGTTTGTATACTTTTTGAGGGTTAGGAAGTGCACAAAGACATAGACACCCATTTTACTGGAAAGTTGCAAAAACCTTGGTTCACCGAATCATACTTTGAAGAAACACTGCACCGAGCCCACCGAGTCCATATTGAAGATGCTACACCGAGTCATCCGAGATCATTTTTGAAGATGCTGCACCGAGTCATCCGAATTTATCTTTGAAGATGCTGCACCGAGTCATCTGAATTCATCTTTGAAGATGCTGCACCGAGTCATCTGAATTCATCTTTGAAAATGCTGCATCGAGTCATCTAAATTCATCTTTGAATATGTTACACCGAGTCATCTAAATTCGTCTTTGAAGATGCTACACCGAGTCATCTAAATTCATCTTTGAAGATGTTGCACCGAGTCATCTGATTTCCTGAGAATTTCCTTTGAAATATGTGTTTTGATGCAAGTTAGCATGGTAGTGCAATGCCGGATGCTAATGTAACGATATATGCTGATGATACATGTGATGCAAAATGCATATGGTTTGATTTGTATATCTCTCTTTTGCCAAATTAATATGTTCATCCTTTCTGCGCACTATTCGATTTCTTGACCCCGTATCTCTTTCTTTCCAGTCCTCATACCCCAACTTAACTCAACTCTTTTGGACACGTACCCTTTCTCATTTACTGATACTTTGGCCTTTTTCTCTGGAGCTCTTTGACTCATATGTTGATTTATGTTTCTTTGTATCTTTTACTGATACCCTTTTGAAAAATTAAAAGCGACCATTCCCATGTCCGTTTTAGTAAATTTTGAAAAAGAAAACCAATGTTTACTTATAATAATATGATGTAAAAAGGAAACAAATCTTGTTTAAACCTTGAAATTTTACCAATAAAGAAATATGTACCAAAATAGAAAAGAGATAAACTTATATACAAGGGATTATATGTTAATGAAAGATGCTGAAGAAATAAAGCCTCATGTCGATGAATACTCCGACGACGGTTTTGTGATGTTTGCCAAAGGTTCTTCGAGTTTGGTTTTGACGCTGCCTTGCCCAACTCAGTCTGGACCCGACCTTTACCCTTTTGACCCTAAGAATTTCTTGAAGCGCATTGCCCACCAGCTATGTCCTTTCCAACTCCCACTTGAGCCGCCCTTTACGGGTTTTCAACTCAAGTTTCTCCTTTTTCATCCTTCACTTGAGCTGCCCTTTTCGGGTTTTCAACTCAAGTGACCCCCATCGGATCCAAGCCGCCCTTTGCGGGTTTTCAACTTGGACCCCTCCTTATATATTTATTTCTTTTTTTCCAACTGAGTTTTTTTTTTAAGCATAATACTTTTCAACCACATTCGAATTGATGGGTCTAGAGAACTCACCATCCATCTCTTGTAAGATTAATGCCCCACCAGAAAATGCCTTTTTTACCACGAATGGGCCTTCCCAATTCGGTGCCCACTTGCCCCTTGTTCTAGGATAATTTTTTTCAACACTAAATCTCCTTCCTTGAACTCTCTCGGGCGTATTTTCTTGTTGAATGCCCGTTCCATCCTTTTTGGTACATCTGACCATGGCACAAAGCTGCTAGTCTTCTTTCATCAATCAAGTTAAGTTGGTCGTATCTTTCTTGGACCCATTCAGACTCCTCTAACTTAGTTTCTCGGTATACCCGTAGGGAAGGTATTTTTACTTCGATAGGTATCACTGCTTCCATCCCATATACCAATGAGTACGGAGTTGCCCCAGTTGAGGTCCGGACACAGGTCCGATAGGCATGAAGAGCAAAAGGGAGTTTCTCATGCCAATCTTTGTATGTCTCAGTCATTTTCTCTACTATCTTCTTGATATTCTTATTGGCTGCTTCTACCGCCCCATTCATCTTAGGTCTATACGCAGTGGAGTTACTATGCGCGATCTTAAACTGCTTGCACGTCTCTTCTACTAGTCCTTGGTTCAAGTTGGATGCATTATCGGTGATGATCCTTTCTGGAAACCCATATCTGCAGATGATTTCTTTCTTAATGAACTTGGTGACCACTGCCTGGGTAACGCTTGCGTAAGAAGCTGCTTCAACCCACTTTGTAAAGTAATCGATTGCGACCAATATGAACATATGCCCATTCGAAGCTTTGGGATTGATAACTCCAATCACGTCTATGCCCCACATCGAGAATGGCCAGGGGGCTTACATCACGTGTAGCGGATTCGGGGGTACATGGATCTGGTCAGCATAAATCTGACATTTATGACATTTCCTGACATATTTGATGCAATCAGTCTCCAATGTCAACCAGTAATATCCTGCTCTCATGACTTGCCTAGCCATCTTATGCCCACTGATATGGCTTCCACATGATCCCTCGTGAACTTCCTCCATGATTTTCCTGGCTTCTGCTGAACATACACACCTGAGCAATGTTTGATCTCGACTTTTCTTATACAAGATGTCACCTTCTAGCAGATAACCCATCGCCATCCTTCGAATCACCCTCTTGTCATTTTCTGTGGCATGTTCCGGATACTTCTGGTATTTGATGTATTGGAGGATGTCAAAATACCATGGATTCCCATCCACTTTATCCTCCGCACTCATTACATGCGCCGGAGAATCTTTCATTTGAATCTGGATTGGTTGAATCTCAGTGTTGGTCCCTATCTTGAACATGGACGAGAGGGTTGCTAGTGCATCAGCCAATTGATTATCCTCTCTAGGTACATGATGAAATGTGATATTTTCAAAGAACTTGGTTAATTCTGCTATATGATCTCGGTATTTGATTAACTTTGGGTCTCTTGTCTGCCATTATCCTTTCTTTTGGTAGATCACCAAGGCTGAATCACCATAAACCTCCATCCTTTTTACTTCCTTATCCAAGGCCATTCGAATTCCCAAAATGCAGGCTTCATACTCCGATACATTGTTTGTGGCCGGAAATTCTAAACGAGCTGTAGCCAGGAGATAATCGCCTTCTGGGGATATCAATACTGCACCTATCCCCTGCACCGACAGGTTTGCTGCCCCATCAAAGTACATCTTCCATGTGTCCTCTTCCTCTTTTACCTCTTCTACTTGACATATTGCCATCAAGTCTTCGTCTGGGAACTCGAAATGTACCGGTTCGTAATCTTTGCTAGCTCGGTCAGCTAAGAATTCTGCTAGAGCACTTCCTTCAATGGCTTTCTGAGACACGTACACAGTGTCATATTCGGACAACAAAACCTGCCATCTAGCGATCCTTCCTGATAATCCGGGTTTCTCAAACACGTACTTGATCGGGTCCAACTTGGAGACCAGCCAAGTGGTGTGATAGAGCATGTATTGCCTTAATCTATGAGCCGCCCAAGCAAGCGCACAACACATCTTCTCCAAATCCGAATATTTGGTCTCATAATCGGTGAATTTCTTGCTCAAGTAATAGATTGCATGTTCCTTCTTTCCAGTTTCATCTTGTTGGGCCAGCACACATCCCATCGAATTCTCGCGCACTGTAAGATATAAAATTACTGGCCTGTCTCTCACTGGTGGTACTAAAACTGGCGGGTTGGATAGATATTCTTTAACTTTGTCGAAAGCAGCCTGACAATCTTCATCCCATTCTCCTGGATTTTTCTTTATAAGCAATTTAAAAATCGGATCACACTTTGCTGTTAATTGAGAGATGAAACGAGCTATGTAGTTCAATCTACCCAGAAATCCTTTAACTTCTTTCTGGTTCTTTGGTGGGGGTAAGTTTTGAATGGCCTTCACTTTATCCGGATCTACCTCAATTCCCTTTCCACTGACTACAAATCCGAGTAATTGACCTGACGTGGCTCCAAAAGTGCATTTCGCCGGGTTAAGCTTAAGCTGGAACTTTCGAAGTCTTTCAAAAAGCTTTCTTAAATTCACTATGTGCTCCTTCACTGATCGAGCTTTGGCGATCATATCATCAACGTACACTTCAATCTCCTTATGCATCATGTCATGGAATAGATTCATCATAGCTTTCTGATATGTTGCCCCGGCATTCTTCAGTCCAAATGGCATGACCTTGTAGCAAAACACTCCCTAGGCCGTAACAAACGCAGTCTTTTCCTGATCTTCTGGAGCCATCTTTATCTGATTATATGCTGAGAAGCCATCCATAAACGAGAATAGTGAAAAGCCCGCAGTGTTATCTACTAGCACATCAATATTTGGCAGAGGGAAATTATCTTTCGGGCTAGCTCGGTTTAAGTCTCGATAGTCCACGCACATTCTAACTTTTCCATCCTTCTTCGATACTGGGACTATATTTGCTTGCCATTCTGGGTATTTTGCTTCCTCCAAGAACCCTGCATCTAGCTGTTTCTTTACTTCTTCTTTAATCTTTAATAGCATATCCGACTTCATCCTCCTTAACTTTTCTTGAACCGGCTTACATTCTGGTCTGATGGGTAATCTATGCACTGCCACTTCAGGATCCAAACCTGGCATATCTTGATATGGCCATGCAAATACATCGGCGTGTTCCCTCAACAAATCTATCAACTCTCGTCTTTCTTTTTCGGACAGAGTGGTGCCGATTTTGACTTCCTTGGGTTCTTCTTCCGTACCCAAATTAACTGATTCTGTGGGCTCCTTATGTGGCAATATTTGCTTCTCTTCCTGTTCTACTAATCTCAAAAGGTTTGAGGGTAAGCCCAGGTCCTCTATGTCTTCATCGTTGGGCTCGTCGGCAAAAACCGGTTTCTCGAAGTCGAACCCTGGCTCGTCACGAGCATCTTTGCATTCATCGTCATTCGGCCTGAGAAATAAAGCAACAAAGATATATATACCAAAGAAAAGAATATATATATAACTGATAATAATGAATGAATTAATAAAATGAAAATAAAAATATGATAAAAGAGGTATGGATAAACTTGGCGGTGTATTTCATTGTCTTGAAAGAAAGTGAACACATGATAGTTTGATATTTTGAAAAGAAAACTCCAAACATGGTATTGTCATTGACATTCTTTGGGGTACTAGTTTTAAGATTAAAGATTATTACATCTCTGAGTCATCCACAAAAATTGCTCTCTCATATTCAACCTAGTTGCTCAAAACCTCTCCTGGGGCTAACTCGAGAATCCATGGGCAATCATCCTCCTCCTGACCATCATCTGAGACAACGTTGACATCCAGATCTTGCAGCTTCTTCACTAACTCTGGCTCTTCCCCTGACCCGTCACTGTTGACCCAACCGGCTGACTTGAAAATTTCACACAAAGGCGGGAACTTCATCTTCTCTTCCTCTACTCTGTCTCTCCTCAACTTCAGCCCAATCTTTAGCGGTCAGCTTGAATCCCAATCCAAAGGGGCCCTCATGTAGTGGTATTTCAATAGCCTGTGTGATCCCGTGTAAGTCCCTTCCCAAACCTTTTCCTTCTTTGAACCCCTTCCTCATCATGCACCTGATACTCATGACGGAGTAATCCATCATGGTCTTTGGGATAACCTCAGCAACCTCAAAAGCCCTGAAGGAGCATTCATACGACCCCTCCGGTGGTTCAACCTATGAAAAACCTGATGTGCTTGCTACTACAAAATCTACTTCCCCTTTGACTTCGACAAACTTTTCTGGGGTAAGGAATTTGACCACCTGATGTAAGGTTGATGGGACGGCCCCTGCCTGGTGTATCCATGGTCTTCCTAGCAGGCATGAATAGGAAGGGTGTTGTATATCCAGCACTTGGAACACTAAAGGGAACGGTACTCCTCCCACTTCAATGGTTATCTCCACCTCTCCTATGACACTCCTCCTGGTGCCATCAAAAGCTTTCAGGATTAGGTGGTTGGCTTGGATGCGAGCTTCATCCACCGGTAATCTCTTTAGCATCTTGAGGGGCAAAATATTCAGGGCGGAACCATTGTCGATCAAGACATTGCCCATGCTCACTTCTTGACATCTGATCGTGATATGCAACGCCTTTATACTATTTCTCATCCCCTTTGGAATATCTTTCTCTACAAAGGCTATGAATCCATGCGCTGATATGTTCCCCGCCATATGATCAAGGTCAGCAACACTAATGTTCTGAGACACATATGATTGACTTAAAACTTTCAACAGTGCCTTTCGATGTGCCTCAGAGGTCAATAGCAGGCTAAGAATAGAAATCCTAGCAGGCAACCTATTTAACTGTTCTATCACCCGATACTCGCTCTGCTTAATAATCTTCAAGAATTCACACTCTTCATGCTCTGACACGGGTTTCTCAAGTGTTTCTTCCTCTCTAGGTCTGCCCACTTTCTCTGGTTCCCGCATATTAGTCTCTGGTATCACAGTCTCTTCATTCTTCTTTTGTACCGATTCTGCCATTTCCGGTGAGTATACTCTGCCGCTTCTTGTCATTCTTCCAACTCGAGACACATTTGCCGAACTGCTTTCTCCAGACGGTGTAACCACTCTGCATTCGTACCTCCACGGTACCTGATGAGTGTCCGCATAGGAGAACGGTTGTGGAGGGATCACAACTATAGGGGCCTCTGATCTTTGCATATGAGCTGGTAGTATCGTTGGTGGCCTCGGTACAAAAGGTTGAGGCGAAATCCTGGATGGAGCCGGCACAAATGGTGGAGGTCTTATCCTTGGTGGGGCTGGGACAAAAGGCTGCAGGTATTCCTCTATCACTACACCGACCTCTCGTTCTTTTCCTTCTACATAAAACTCGATTCCCCGGTCATCCATTAAGTTCTGAACTTTCTTCCTAAAGCTGCTACATTCTTGAATTCCATGCCCCAAACCGTGATACGGGCATACCACATCTAAATCTACTTCCCCGAACTCTCTTGGGGATATCAATTTTGTTTTCACTAAAGCTTTATACACTATGGCCATTGGAGTAACCACCTCCCCAACTTGTCTCTTAACCACTTCGGACTTATCCAACATATTCACTTGATTCCCACCGTGATTAGGTAATGGGTTAGCTGAAGCTGCATTTGCAAAACTCAACTTCCCCGACCTCACCAGATCCTGTACAGCATATTTCAATCTAAAGCAATCTTCTGTAGCATGTCCTTTGGCCCCCGAGTGAAACTCGCAATGAGCATTGGCGTTGTACCATGGTGGTCTCGGGTGCCTCAAGGGATTGGAGAAAGGCAACTTCACTAGTAATCCTTGATGTAATAACTGTGGCAAGAGCTTAGTATAAGTATATGGGATTAGGTCGATCGAGACTCTTTCTTTCATCAGGTCCCTTCCTACTAGGGCTCTCGGTTGAATGGCAAGAGGCGCACTGGGGCGCTGATCTTGCGGCCTTGGTTGGAATGGCGCTCCCCCAACAGCACTGACATCCCCTGAAGGCTGAGTATAGTAGGAGTTCGCCGGATACTGATGATAGTATCCTCTAGGCCTGAAGTTGTACCCGTAATTCTTGGGTAATACTGTTGTCCCTGGTTCTTGGGCCTAAAATTCGTTTCTCCCACTGAGTGTACCTCTCCTTCCTTCTTCCTCTGGCCCCTCTTGGCATGCTCGCTCACATCATCCATGTACCCCATTTTCATCGCAGCTTCCATGGCTTCTCCAGTCATAATCAGGCTGGAATACGACTTTGTCATTTTCGGGAGCAGTGCCTTGAAGTATTCTTTGGGCAGGGTTCTTAGGAATAAAGAATTCACTTCCCTTTCGGGTAACCCAGGCACCATCAACGCCACTTCTCTGAATCGCTGTCCATACGCCGTCAAGGATTCATCGGGCTTCCTCGCCATATTTGTCAGTGTGTCCCGAGTGGGGGCCAGATCCATCAAATACTTGAAGTGTGCCAGGAAAGCTTTTGTCATATCACTCCAGCTCTGAATGCTCCTTGGATCCAGCTGATTATAACAAGTAATGGCTAACCCAGTCAAACTGAACATGAAGCTGTACATTAGAAACTTGTCATCGGTTGAAAAGGGCGCCATCTTGTTCTGGAAGCTAAGTATGTGATCTCTTGGATTCTTCGTACCATCATATTTCACAAATTCTGGCATCTTGAATTTGGGAGGAATAATCACTCCTCTAGCCATTGCAGTACTGGTGACACTAGGAATTCCAAGATCTTGAATTCCATCCATGCTTCTCAGCCTATCTTTTATCCTTCCTTCAATTCTTTGCCAGAATTTCTCCTCTTCCACCTCCTTCTTCAAATTTTCTTCTCTTGTGAGGTCAATGGGCCTGGTTGCAGCAATTCCTGGCGGGTACAACTGAGAGTAGTCTTGCTGTGCTGATGCCCCCATGTGGAATTTTGGGGGAAGAGGATTAAAAGTTCCCGCTGGTACCCCGGGTGGTGGTGGAAAGGCAAACTGGAATCCACCAGACATTGGAGTGTCAGAGATAGCCGGTTTAGCTGCCGTTCCTGATAGTGGTGGGAATGTGAAGGAAGTGCCACTAGATGCCGGAGGATCCGACACTACGGGCCTAATCATCGCTCCTATTGGTGGTGGGAATACGAAGGAAGTTCCACCAAGTGCAAAAGGATTAATATTTTCATTTTCTACTGCAGCCATTCCTGCACTTACCACTGGCAACCCTCCAGTCGGGTCTTCTATGTTCTGGGTGCTCCCTTCCACACCTTTTCATTTCATTAATTGCATTAACATGCTCCTCATTTGTTCCATTTGAGCGTTGATAGCTTCTTCCCGACGCTTCGCCTCTTCATCTCGGCGAGCTATCTCTTCTTTCAGCCGCTGAATTTCTGCAGTTTGATCGTCTATTTTTCTGATACTGAACCTGGTATTATACTGTCGAACTCGCTGATGTTGTTTCCTTGGTTGTGCTATCTTGACACCTTTATTATTAAAACCTTTGATTGGAAACCAGAATTAAATCTTTTATTAATATGAGTGGATGGATGAATGGATGCCCTAAAAGGAAGAGCTTACGAGGGTTCTCCACCATTGTGGTTGAATCCGTAATTCTTCACTGTTATATCCGGAACCACGACTGTGTGCATTCGCATAAGTCATAGTATCCTTCGCACTGGCATTTATGCAAAGTGTATGTATGAATAACTGAATGACCTAAAAGGAATGTTATGAAGATTCTCTACCATTGTGGTAGCCCTTCATAACTTGATTTTGTGCATTCACATAAACCAAACATCCTTTATGCATTAATGATTATGTAATAGCTGGTCACATAATACCGAAAACCAAGAGACTGGATAAATCAAAACAAGGTTTAAGACTCCACATTATTACATCACCAACTCATTCAAACTTGATTATAATCTTAAAACACTTGTTCATTCAACTATTCTAATCTGACTCTACGTAGCCTGTATCGTTGGCATCCTCCTCCCGCTTGCGTTTATCAAAGTCTTCATTCAGGGATATATTCTTGTAAGCATTGATGAATGACCCGAAAAGCTGAATCACTTTCTCCAAACACTCTAGGATCTCATGTTCCCCTACTTCTCTGAGCGCTCTCCAATCGCAGACCCTTTGAAGTTCCCTCTTGACTTTCTCAGCCTTTGTCACTCCTACCCGGACGTATTTCTGCAGCTCTAACAACTGATTAGTGCGAGTGTGATAGCCATCTTCCCACTTGTAGAGCTTATATCGGGTGAAGAACCATGTACGCTGTACTTCTTCTACCTCAGCTCTGTACACCAAATACTCTGACTCGAGATTTTCGAAATTGGCCTGACGTTTCTCAGCCAGCTTTCCTAAGCGGATAATCTCAGCATCTAAGTTTTGGATCTAAACCTCATGGGCGACATTCCTTAACACGAATTGCACTCCACGCTCCGTCGTCTTTCCCCTTTCTGCTATAAGTTGATCTGTCAGGGTGGTGATCCTCTGATTGGCGCCAGCAAGCTCTGCCTCCTTTCCTTTGAGGATTCTGATTTCTTCATTTTGGTGCCGGACCAAAGAGGGTAAGTTGTTACTAAGATCTCTTTCCTCCTCCAATTCCCCTCTGAGGCTCCGACATCTGTCCCTGATTTCCCTGTTTTCTTGCTCAAGTGCAGCATATTCGGAGTTTTCCTCGATAATGGCGACTTTTCTTCTTTTCAGCTCTATGGCTCTCTCCTGGATTGCATCTCTGGAATGGCCAAGCCTTCTATTCTGATCACCACAGAATTCTGCTCTCTATTTCTCCTTCTGATGGTCTTGATCCAAATTCTCCTTCCTTTTAACCAAATTATCTATCTGGACTTGTAGGTTCTCAACTGTTTCTGTCATTTGTGCTTTCTCCTTTTCCCACTTGGTCTTCTTCGACTGAAACCTCTTTTCTAATTCCCGGAGTACGGCCCCTTCGCGCAGACGCTTGTTTACAATTCTTAACTTGGTGAGCTCATCTTCACTGTTTGCCCCCAATCTTATCCTCGGGTTCTTGTCGGGAGGTGGGGCTAAGCTCGTAACTATTTCCCTATGCCATATTACATATTCTGGAGATGGTGTTGTCTTATACGGCGAGTCGGCCACATATTCCCACTGAGAATTCTTCCACTGAAGTGCCTTAGTCCTTGCTATGTCAACCTCCAACTGCGGCCCATGCTCAATGTTAATACTGCACAAACCCTGCATGTCGGGAATGAACTGCCCTACTCCGAACTACCTTAGCATCAAAGAAGTCGAGTAAGTGGTGGTTCCCCAGGGTCCCATCAATAGCATGAATGATTCCCCACCACTTCTATGTACTGGAATCTTATTCCTCATCCATTAGGCTCTCCACACAATGTTGTTGTGCCCACATTTCCTGAACCAGTCTATCCATTCCTGCACTGTCTTCTTAACCCATGCAATATTCTTGAATTCCTTAATAGGATCACTATCCCGAAACTGAATGGCCATCTTGGAAGTATTGATCAAAGGCAGGTGGGTCTTCATCCAGATGGCCGCACATCCAACAAACCTTCCTTTCCCGGATCTCCTGTAGTGATTTAGAGATCGGATAGTCTCTGCCACGATTGCCGGTGAGATGTCAAAACCATACTTTGCCTGATCCTGGATATCAATCATTAGCTCATCCACATGCGACAAAGCCTTGGGGAATATGATCAATCCATATCAAGGGGGCTATCAACTGGGATCTTTTCTCTTCATTTCCCAAATGTTCTTCGGCTTTCTGAACCAGATAACTCTCTTTGAAAGCCCTCACCCCAGTGCTCAAAGTTTTTAGCTCAGCCATCCATCGCTCTGCCTTATCCCCTGTCATCTCAGAAATGTGTTTACTAACCTGGGGGTGTAACCTCCTCCATTAGATCTTGTCATTAGGCTTCCTGGATGTGAACTCATCTGAAGGGAACAACATTGAACGGTATTCCTCCACTGTAGGCACCATATCTACCTCATTGAAAACAAAATAGCGTCGAGCAGAATCCCAAAAATGTACCATGGCTCTCAACAACGAATGATCGACCTCAGTATCGATCAGAGACCCGATGAGCCCATATTTCTGCTTAAACTGTTCTTTGTATGAAAACCTTGCCCACAAACTCTTTAACTTATCCAGGGTGCTCTGACTAGTATCGAAACGGGTCATAGGCGGGAACTCAATGCCATAATCCAAAGATGTTACCACTCCTTTCCTTTGTTGCTCTGCTTCATTTCTCGGCAAATTCCCAATAGGCGATGCTGCACTCGTGCTTCCTTCCGCCGGATGAGATGTGGGTCCCACCCCATTCGGTTCACCCTTTTTCTTGGTTTTTGCCATTATGTGACCACCTAATGCAATGAATGCATAGAACAAAATAGAGAAAAGGGAAACACAAAAGAGCACAAGTTAGTAAAGGAAGGTAAGCTTATAAAGTAAATAACAATGTCAATTTTGAAAAGAAATGATGCCCTTTTCTTTTAAAAAGTTTTTTTTCCATAAAATTCGGACACAAATGTCATTCTGGGGCAGGTGGTCTACTTATTGAGAGTAAAGGGAAACTACTATTTCTACAGTCCGTATTTCCAAAAACAAAAGGGTAAAGGTTCAGAATGTTCCTTATGTGTACCCACTTATATGTTGGGTTGGTCCGCACGCTTAAAAGGTTCCCAATTTCGACCCGGCAAAGTCTCATTGGGTGGAGGTTTTTCGCACAACCTGTACGGGGACCTGGTTGGTCCGACGAAGGCTTGCTTATTATACCTCCCAAAATCTAATCAAGGTGGCAACATGTAAATGCAAAATGCAGTCTAAGTGAAGTGTGTGAAGGAACAACCTACCATTACCCTAAAACTAAACCTGGCAGACCTAGTAACTAACCACAACAGAAGACAAAGAAAACAACAAAATATGGGTCAAAATAACAGAAATATCAAAGCATGAAAGCAGTAGAACATCAAACAAAACAAACCAAAACAAACCAAAAATCAAAGCAACCATTTTGCTTACCCTAGATCTTGTTTAGACTAGGTGAGGTCTGACTCTCTAAACTGTCCCCAGCGGAGTCGCCAAGCTGTCGAAACGTTCGGGTCCGGGGAACCCTGCCGAGACGACGTTGGTAAGAAGGAGTCGCCACTAATCTTTTTTTCTAAGGTGCGATTAGCCACCTAAAGGCCACTTATGTCTAATGAGGTCCAGTGCTTGGCATGGGACCCACTAAACCTAAGGTCTGGTCTTATAACCTAAGTCTAGGTTCGGGAGTCGATTACGCTCGGGGAAGGATTAGCACCCCCGAGTCGCCCGTCAAGTGACGGTACCTCTAGTCTATCTAGAACTATTGGGTCAAAAGGAAATTGGTTGCTTTTAATGCTTGGTCTTGATTATTATTAGAAAGGGTTATGAAGGAAAAGGAAATCTCTTTAAAATCAATGTCGAGAATTCGGAGAATATGATCGAACATCGTCGATCAATTCTGTCTCGATTCTCTTTCACTGTTTGTTCTCTTGTTGAATCTCCTGCACCGAGGAGAGGTTTTGAAAATGCTGTGTCAAAACCTTTTATTTTTTTGTATCTTAAAGCCTTTTACTTTATTTTTAAAATTCCCATTTTAACCTTCCTAAAAGGGGTGTGAAAATATTCTTTTCTTATTGTTTTGGAAATCTTTTTCCAATCTTTTATTGATAAACTAAGTCTCAATTTGAATTTGAAAACTTCTGTTTAAATCTTAAAACACTTGATTACCAATTTTAATTCATTTTGAAAACCGAGTAAGTAAACACTGACTTTTGAAAGATGCTTTTTGAAAGAAAATGATCTTTTTGTATTTTAGATTATGCTTAATCTTAGGAAGAAAAGTAAGACTGAATGCAGATGATGCATGTACTGGTATATTTTAGTCTTTTAATTAGTAAACAACGATATACTTGAAATTAACTCGAGACCCTTCCCACGCATTATGGGGGTATCTCGAAGGTAATCCAATCTCAGAGCGGGAACCAAGAATTCGTACCCGAGTACATTTACTTGGAACCCACCCGTCATTGTAAAAGATCATTGTTTACCAATTCTTATTTAACTAACTCGCATGAATGTCAAGTAAAAATGCATGAAAGGTCGCTTTTAAAGGTATGCATTAATACAGGTCTACCCGAAATCAATTCCATAAACCCTTCCCACCATTATGGGGGTATTTGTGGAAAAGATTGGTCTAAAAGAGGCTTCCAGAAGTTCGTACCCGAGTACATTTATCTGGACGTCCCTTTATCTCAGCAAAAGACGAGTATTAATACATCTTAATAACAAAATGATGTATGATGCATGCATATAGTAAAATTCTACTTCTACTAATTACTAGTTATTACAAACCAAGGCCAAATCAGGCCAATTAATGACTTAACAACAATAAAAGAAACATAAGACTTATGGACAGGACTGGGCACACCGGGGACCTTTATGCACACTAAAGAAAATGATCAGTGAAATTAAGGAAACCACCAAAATATCAACCAATCCAAATATGCAAATGGCGGATTAAAATAAATCAAAATAAGGACTAAATCAAAATGACGTTTACATGCAAAAGAAATTTGTTTCAATGACCAAATAATAAATGGCAAAATATGGACCAAGGTATAATCAAAAGAAATCAATTCCTTAATTAAAGACTTAATTTTTAAGTCAATATTTGTCCAAATATATTCTTTAATCCCTTTTCAAGTTAACCTCAATTTAAAAGATCTAATCTTTAATTCCAAATTATGGTTTTCAAATTAAAGCTAGCTCGAAAAATGGACCGAAATCCAAATTTCCAAACTAAATTTAATTTGAAAATTCAAATTTTGGACTAAAGCTTAGATCTTCCCAATTGAAATGAACTTATGAAGGGCTCCAAAGACCTATTTGAATTAATATGAACTTAAAAAAAAAGAAATTTTTTGATCAAGGGTTTTAATCTCACACTAAAGACAACTGAACAAGGATTTAACAAAGCAACTTCTATCATAAAGATTAAATTTCAAGTTAATTTGAACATAAAAATCTAAACTTTATCATTACACTACTTAATTTAATCACAAAGCACCACCTTTAAAGTAGGTTCACACAAAAAGATAATTGTTGGCAAGTATCAAATAAAGCTCACATCATTCAAAACAAAATTCAATCTTTATGCTAAAAGGGCTAAATCTTAAGCTATCCCCTAGTAAAAACTTGAACTTGACACTAAAATCATAAACCATGACATGCCCACTTGATAAATTGACTAAGATCTCAAATTTAAATGACAAAACTAACATCTTTAATTAGATCTAACATATAGAAAATTACTCATGTAGGAGAACTCAAATTAATTTAGCACCTTATTAAGAAAAACAACTTAAACATACCATCAATTTAAACAAAAATAAAAGACCAAGCCTCAATTTGCACTAATCAAACATGATGAGTCCCAAATCGCAACGATTAAACATGGATAGCCCCCACATAGCAAAAATTGAAAAGCAGGAGGATAAAATTGAAAGGATTACAAGAAGACTTACCTAAAACGGCGCCGTTTAGGAGGGATATAGGCTTAAATTGTTGGCTTCCTTGCTTCTTCTTCTTCCTCGCCCCTTGTCTTCAAATTTGAAAACCCTATCCCTTTTTCCGTCTCTAACCCGCAACCAAGGGCTTCACCAGCACCATCCCTTGTTCCTCAAACCTCAACTTTCTCGGCCTTTCCCTCGCCTGCAACCGAAATCCCAACTAGAACCTTCCCTCGATCTTTCTTCGATCCAAAAGCTCAAACCCGACACCAACAGGCTTCGAAACCGCTAAGAGCCCGCTCAAGTATGGCCCTTTCGAAACACCCCTTTGGATTCGATGAAGAATATCACAAATCTAGACCCTTTCAGTGGGTATAAACTCATAGCTCAAATAGGGAGAGGCTGGCTTTTTTGTGGTCGGATTCAATAAGTGTTTACAAGGTACCATTTTTCCTCTTTAGCTTTGTGCGTGTGTATGGGTGTAATTTTTTTGAGTTGAGTTGTTTTGAGTTTTACTCAAAGGAAAACCCTGGATTTTTTGTGTATAAGCGTGGATTTTTGACGAAAAATGAGAGATTTTTGGTTTCAATCAATTGGGTATCAGGTGTTTGCCATGGAGAAAAGGGTTGAGGGTTTTTTCAAATGGAAGGGGAGAAATTTTTTTTGCCAGTGTGTTTTTTTTCTCATCCAAAAAAATGGGGATCTTTTTTTCGATGATAATCCCTGGTAGCAATCTTCCTCTAGTCAGTGTATATATCCTCCTCTCCCCATTTTTGTGCTTATCTCCTCCACCCTTTAACGATTTTTGTTTTCTTCTGCGTAGGTGGGAAAGGAGCCGATAAGAAAGGGGATCTGGTGAGCTGGCTCTGCTGAGTCACCTGGACTGGCTCCTTGTCCTCTTGTGTCGAGCTAGCAGGTGAGCTGTGCAGGTAAATTTCTTCTCCTTGATCTCTTTTTTCTTACTGAGGTGGAATTGAAAATTGTTCAAGTGTCATTTATTGTCGTTTTCCCCTGAACATTCTTTAACTTCGCCTACCTAAACTGATTGGTGCCTGTTTTGATGTTTAAAACCTGTTTTTTTGCTTGGATGCCCCCTGACTACTATTGGTTTAATGAATTATGTTGCTTTCCTTCTGAATTATCTATGTTGAGCTTGCTGGATTGCCTTTTGGTAATGGGATGTAAAATGAGCTTGGATGTCTCTATCTAATGTGTCTTGCCTTACTCTATCATGATGAATGCCTCTCTTGCCTGTATTCAATGTGTTTTCTTTGCAACTCTAATTTCTCATGCCTTATGTTCCTAGTTTATTGAAATGTGAGGGTCCTCATGTGCCTTTACTTGTCGACCCTGGAAACTGCTTGTTGATCTTGTCATTTTGAACTCTGTTATTGCTTTGATGTATTTGATCCCTAAAATGCCTGCTGCCATGTTTCATTTCCCAACTCTTTATCTTGTAGATGCATTGTTCTTACTCTAGAGCACTTTTTGCTGCATTTTCCTGATTCTTGAGTGGCAACATTGACACCTGGAGGGCAGGAATTCATCCTGCACCTCCTGTCTTGCTTTGCCTAAAGCAAACAGTCCCTTCTTCCTTTAGGCTTGAGACCTGATCTCACATTCCCCTTTTTATCATCCTGCTATGCTTCTTGGTGAAATTTTGCTGCTTATCCTATTATTATTTCTGTTTGCTATCTCATTGCATGCCCTGAGTGCTTTCCTTTTATGCTGTTGTATTGTTTCTGCACTCTCTGTTCATACATTTTAGTGTTCCTGCTTGCATACTTGGTATCTCCACGAGCTTTGATTCAAGCCTGCACCAATTAATGGTGTTTGGTCTTGAGCTTGAGGAGGAACAATTTGGTTGCACATTTTTCTTTATCAATTTGCAAGGCTGTGATCCATTGGATGGTGCAAGGAAACGGCAAAGTGATCTAAAGGGAAAAGAAGACTTGCTGCCTTGAAGTCTTTTGCCAATTTTGTAAACATTTTCATGCCAAAGGAGGAAAGAAAAAGAGCAACAAGAAATACTCTCTAATGTTATATTCCAAAGGAAGCCATGTAATTGTAAATACCACTTACTGTTTTTGATACTTTGTTGCCTTTTGTACTGAAAATGGTAGATGCAAATGAGCTACTTTTTGTATTCTTGTGCTTATGCAAATGTACCAAGGATAGATCCAACTAATGATTGCAATGCATGATGAATGATTTATGATCAACACGTGCCACTCAATGACCATATGATTAACTTAGCAAATTAAAATGAATATAACATGCCTAATGAGGAATGAATAAAAAAGTGCTTAATGTGATAAAAATGCTTAATGGGAATGGAGTATGATTAATGAAACTAGATTGGACAAAGACAAACTTAATAAGACAAGGGACATGAAGATGCCATTACTTATTACTAAAACAACCTAAGCTATGTGATTATAGTGCAATGACACTGAATTACTAAATGAAGCTAAATCATGAATTATGTAAAAGTGCCAAAGGTACCCATTAAGATTTTTTCTGTTTTTTTTTCTAATGCAATTTAGATGATTAAAGATGAACTAGTTAACCTAAATTAAAAGTGCACTTGAAGTGACCAAAATGCCCCCCTTGGACGTGAAAATGACCAAAATACCCATGGAGGTGCAAAATGACAACAATGCCCTTGGTCATGCAAAATGGTCAAAATGCCCCCCCTTAAGTGACCCTAACGTCAAATAAATTGATTTAAATCAAAAGATACAGGACAAAATGGGTGTCTACATGGGGGAATTATCATCGAACTAAAATTAACCCTATTTTTATGGCTATTTTACTATGTGTTTGGATCCATTTATGCTTAAATATATGCTATTTTGATAATATTTGTGTTTTGAATCTTTAAGTGATGTGAAATTGAGAAATTGTTGTTTTGCACTATTTTTGGAGCTATTTTGATGACTTTTTACACAGATTTGAGCAAAGCAATTTTGAGCATAGATTTTGAGATTCGAAGTTCGTGTTTGAAGACTATTTGAAGATAATTTGAAGACTTGAAGACCATTGAAGATTTATTTCAAGAGGAAAGAATTGAAGATTGGAGCTTAATTGCGAAGGATTGAAGACAAGCCTTGAATAAGCCCTTAAGCCAAGGAATTTTGGATATTTTATATGGGAAAATACTCAGTCCATATAAGTCCATAATTGGAGTTAAAATCCCAATTAATGCCACCTATATCCAAGGAAATATCCAATTCCCACTTATTCCCGCTTCTAGTCCTAACAAGATTAGGATTCAGCGCAGTTTTGGTAGAAAAATCATAAGTTTCTACTCAGACCTCCGTTTTAGGCCATGAATACTCGTTGGAAAGCTAACTCCGAGATCTACAACTTTCTTTTGAAGTCCAAGACCCAGTTCTGTCATTTTCAAGCCCAAACATGCCGTCGAAGTCCCTGCACGAATCCAGAATTTTTCAGGATCCTATTTTGACTAGGATTTTGGTTCTAGGAAGACTTTTAAGCTAACGCGGAGTCTAAGTTAGCCTATAAACCATCCTAGACCTCTTTTCTACTTAGAATTGGATTTCCTAGGGTTATTTCCACTATAAATAGCCACGCCCTGTAACACAAATCACACACCAATTCACAATTATAGTTTTAGATCTATTTTTCTCTTCTAGTTTTAGTATTATGAGTATTATGCAGAGATGATGTTGTTGATGTCTAGGGCTGAAGTTGAAGAAGCTCCACAAGCTACTATGGCTAAATTTCTTGCGGGTTTGAATAGGGAGATTCATGATATTGTTGAGATGCAACAACATTATGATCTAGAGGAGATGTTGCAAAGTGCATTGAAGGCTGAAGGTCAAGTAAAGAGGAATAGTTCGGCCAAGAAGAGTTTTGCATCATCTAGTAGCTCATGGAAAACTCCTTACAAGAAAGATGAAAGGATGCCATTCAAGGAGAAGGAAGGTGCGAAAAAAAAGTATGTAAGTCCCAAAACCGAAAGTAAGGGATCAAGTTCATCATCCAAATCTCATATCAAGTGCTTTAAATGTCAAGGATTTGGTCACTATGCTAAGGATTGTGTTAATAAGAAGGTGATGTACTTTAATCAGCATGGTGAGCTTTTGAGTGAAGAGGAAGGTGATTTAACCTAGATTCTAGTGGGGATGGAGATGATGAAAGGGACGAAGATGAGACTGCAATTGATGATGGAGATGAGTTAGCTCCACTTAGAAGTTTGGTAGCTAGGAAAACTTTGAGTGCATATGTGAAAGTTGATGTTAAGAATCAAAGGGAGAATCTATTTCACACTAGATGTTATGTGAATGGAAAACAAAGTAGTGTGATTATAGATGGAGAGAGTTGTGCAAATATAGCTAGTGTTTACTTGGTGAGGGAGCAACAACTACCTACTTTGAAACATCCCAAACCCTATAGCTTAGGTCGGTTCAATGATAGAGAAGAATTATGATTAACAAACAAGTTTTAGTTTCTCTTTCTTTGGGCAGGTACAAAGAGGATATTTTGTGTGATATCTTACCTTTGCAAGCTTGTCATGTGATCGAGCCAAAAACAATCCTATTTTTATGGCTATTTTATTATGTTTTTGGATCAATTTATGCTTAAATATATGTTATTTTGTTAATATTTGTGATTTGAGTCTTTATGAGATGTGAAATTGATAATTTGATAATTTTCACTACTTTTGGAGCTATTTTGATGACTTTTTACACAGATTTGAGCAAAGCAATTTTGAGCATAGATTTGGAGATTCGAAGTTCGTGTTTGAAGACCATTTGAAGATAAATTGAAGACTTGAAGACCATTGAAGATTTATTTCAAGAAGCAAGGATTGAAGATTGGAGCTTTAATTGAAGACAAGTCATGGATAAATTCTCAAGCTTTGGTATTTATGGATAATTTATGTGGGAAAATACTCAGCCAATATTAAATATTAATTGGAATTAAAATCCCAATTAATGACTCCTAAATCCAAGGAAATATCCAAATCCCGTAGATTCCCGATTCTAGTCCTAACAGGATTAGTATTCAGGCGCAGTTTTGGTAGAAAATCATAACTTTCTGCTCAGACCTCCGATTAAAGCCCATGAGTACTCGTTGGAAAGCTGACTCCGAGATCTACAACATTTTTTTGAAGTCCAAGACCCAGTTCTGCCATCTTCAAGCCCAAAAATGCCGTCAAAGTCACTGCAGGAATTCAGCAAAATTTCAGGATCCTACTTTAACTTTGATTCTACTCTAGGATGACTTTTAATCTAACTTGGAGTCCAAGTTAGTCCCAAAACCGACTTAGACCTCTTTCCAAGTTATGATTGGATTTTCTAGGGTTATTTCCACTATAAATAGCCACCTTAGGTCTAGGTTTTTGATGTATGTAGATCTAGAGATTTTATTTTGAAGAATTGTTGAAGATTTGGAGGAGTTTTGCTCTAGGAGCCGCCGGCCCCTCTACTTCCCATCCTTAGGTAAGTTTTTCTTCTTTTCTTTGGATGCTCACTCAATTCATGAGTGAGTAATCCTTTTCTTTTCTCCAATATAGAATTTAATTGATCTCTTGACTTATATCAAGGTGAGATTTTGTGCTTTTTTATGAAAATTAATTGGGTATTTATTAATATCTCTGCATGAATTCTATGTTGCTTGTTTTGATAGATTGAAGCTAGCACTTTCTTGATAAATTAAGTAGCATTAGCTAAATTAAATCTTGAAGGATCTTCGGATTTAGTTGTTTGGTAGTAATTGGAAGTGAAGGATCTTCCTTCCAAGGGATTTAAGAATCTTAGACCAATTTTTAATTGCCCATTGTGCTTGTAAATTACTAGATCTTAATGCTTTAATCTTGAGTAATTATCACACTGGATCAAGAGGTAGTTATTTAAAGAGTAAAAGGGATAATTCACACTGGATCAAGAGTTTTATCTAATTAAGGTAATTTAGGATTAAATTCCAAGCAAGCTATCCATTGTTTTCATAATCTTTAGAATCAATGATCCATGGTATTGTTGTCAAGAGGGATATTAATTCTATGTTGGAGGTTTCTTTTATTTATTCTCTGCTTTCTGATTAATTGTTTTCTTTAATTTTCTTGATTGCGTTCTTAGATAATTTTAATTGCTAGATTGGTTTAACCTAATTTTACTCTCAAAATCTTCTTTATTTTATTTGTTTGTTTTAAGAAAAAGAATAATAACC
>AWUE01012341.1:0-14023 GCA_001974825.2 Corchorus olitorius
AAAATGGAGGGAGAAGCTTTTCTGTAGAAAGTTCTAACTTTCTGATGGAAAAATTAAAAGAATTTTTCTTACGTAGTTTTATTTTTCTCTCTTATATGTGAGTGGTTGTATTCCACTTGAATACTAGCTAGATCTTTTCTGATATAATTCCCAAGGAATATTATTCAGAAATTATCTCTAATTATTTCTAATTATCTTGTTAATTTAATCTTAATTAAATTACCAAGATAATTCCTTTGTTGGGCTGGACCATCATGGGTGTAAAACCCAAATGTCCAACATCTCCCACTCACACATGATGGGCGAGCCATCATAAAGCCTTCTCAACCATCCCAATGCTAAGTTCATACAGGTTAATGAATCGTGCGACCACTAAGTACACCTTGAATTTCAGAAGCTCTATACTGGGAACTCGTTAGAGCCAGCATAGAGACATCTACCCTTTTATAAAGAAATTTAAGTGTCTTATGTACCCTAGACCAATTTAATCACATCAGATTGAGTATCTCAAAATCCCTCAATGAGCATACAAATCAATCTTTCCTAATGTTGCAACATATATTCACATTATGTCAAAGCTCTCAAAAGCGACATAATGGGTCGACCTTGAATATAGTGCATGACGTGATTCAAATTGTCTTCCCTCTTGCCCTCATGTCACTTGGTTTGAAACAAACTGTTTTCCCAGTAATGCCCCGTAGAACCGAATCATCCATGGTCTTAGGTAACATACCAAAGTAGCAAACATCCATTCCACACCTTATGACATAGTCAAAGGTCACTAAGGGCACAATGCAAGGTTTATCTAAACCTTCATAGAACTCACATGGTGAAGAAGCAGGGATTCATTCTTCCACCTCCTATATAGGTCGTCAGAGCACATGTAGTATGAAATACATGCTACATTGGAGTGTCTCTTTTCTCTAATAAGAGCGCATGTCAAACTCAACACTGTACAGATCTTAGTCTAGTCGCTCCTTTAGCGTCTAACCTGAGCATCCTATTTGCTCGCCTTCTTAGGCGCCAAATTAGATCTCACATATGGCTTACTTTACAGGCTAAATGGATTGTGGGTCAATCCATTTTCGGTCCTTTAGTCAATCATTACTATATTGACCTCATCTTGGCTCAACCAAGGCGACATTTTAATTATGCTCTTGCCGCTCTCAATAAGCGCTAGTAGCTTGTGTCTCATCTTTGCTCACCCCTCATAGGCGCCAAAGACGATTGCTCTTGTGAGTGAGCCAATCTAAAACCTTTTGACATACTCCTAAATCTTGTGTGCAAACAATTCATCATAGAATAAATGCATGACTTTTATTAATATCCAAAAAACAAAGAGTTCAACATAAATGATCAAAACAACATAATCACCATCGATGAAGTCCTAAAGACTTTACATGAGTCACATAAGCGTCCCTAGGAATAGGCTTAGTTAAGGGATCAGCAACCATATGACTAGTGGATATATGTTCTAAGATCACTTGCTTTTGTGCTATCAAATCCCTAATGTAGTTGTTCCTCATATCAATATGTTTGGTTTTACCATGATACTTTGGATCCTTGGTATAAACGATTGCAGCCATGCTATCACAATGAATGGTCATTGGATTTAAGGCGCTGGGTACTCCTAAGCTCCCAAGAAATCGCTTTAGCCAAACAGCTTCTTGCGTAGCTGCAGAGCACGCTATGGATTTTGCCTCCATAGTGGATAAAGCAATGCAAGACTGTTTCTTGCTACTCCAAGTAATAGCACCACCATTGAGCAAGAATGCGTATCCCGAAGTTGATTTGCGCTCATCTAAGTCACCACCCCAATCAGCATCAGTATAGCCGATTAGGTTCAAGTTTGAACCGCGATAACATAGCATGTAATCAGCAGTTCCCTTAAGATAGCGCAATATCCTCTTCACTGCTTTCCAATGAGCAAGCCCATGGTTAGATTAGAATATTTTAACCAAACCAACTACAAAGTTGATATCTGACCTAGTGCATATCATGGCATACATAATACTGCTAACAAGCACTAGAGTATGGAACATGGGTCATCTGCTTCTTTATGTATGTTTGTTGAGACAAACCAAGAAGCCTCTTTGAACGATCCCTTAGGATCTTAACTCCGAGAACATAATTTGCTTCACCCATGTCCTTTATTTCAAAAATGAGGACAACCACCACATAGTGGCGACAATTATCTCCATACCATTTCCAGCCAATAGCATGTCATCCACGGACAACGACAAAATGTCGAAACTTTCCTTGAATCTCTTAACATACACGCAATAGTCCTCTTCATTCATCTTAAAGCCATTCTGAATAACAGCTTGATGAAATCTAAGGTACTATTGCCTAGATGATTGCTTTAGGCCATGGATCGTTTGAGCTTGCAGACTTTGCGCTCATGACCCTTTGCCACAAAGCTCTCAAGTTGATCCATAAGGATCACATCATCTAGCTCTCCAATGAGAAATGTAGTCTCAACACTCATCTTGTAAAGTCCCAAGTCCAAGTTTGACTTTATGGCTAGAATTAAGTGAATTGAGGCAAACCTCACTACAGGTGAGAAGGTTTCCTCATAGTCCACACCTTCTTGTTGTGTGTACTCTTTCGCTACTAGGCGAGCCTTATATCTTTCAATGGAACCATCCGCCTTGTGTTTAACTTTGAGAACCCATTTGTTCCCAATAGTCTTACGCCCAGGTGGTAGGTCAACCAAGTCCCAGACATGGTTAGTCCTCATTAACTCCATTTCATCATTCATTGCATTAGTCCATTCTTGAACAGTAGGGGAAGATAGAGCCTTTTTGAATGTTTTAGGCTCAGCATCATCTTGCGGAGCAATCATGAAAGCTTCCCCCTCAACCTCAAAATGGCGACGAGGGACACCTCCATGTTTGCTTCTATGCAACTGGGCTTGGGGATCCTCATCTATCGGCATAGATGAACTTGATGGTAAATCGCCCCCATCGTCCCCGAGAGTTTGAGGAATTGCTCCCCCATTATCAATCGGACCACTTGTTGCTCCCATATCTGGATCCTTTTTTTCATAGAGATCTATCTCTTTCTCAACTTCCCTTCTTTTTGGGAAAACTTTTTCTAAGAAATCCACGTCTCGTGACTCAATTTCAGTCACTGTTCCATCTCCATGCTCTCCTATGAACACATACCCTTTGGAATGTTCTGAGTATCTTATGAAGATACATTTTTTCCCTCTAGGGCCTAATTTCCCATCCTTGTGAGAAGTTGTGTGAACATAAGCAGCTGATGCCCAAGGCCGCAAATTACCTAAATCAGGTTTTTCGCCCGGTCCAGAGTTCATATGGAGTGGAAGACACTGACTTGGATGGCACACGGTTAAGGACATAGGCTGCAGTAAGTATTGCATCTCCCCAATACGAAATTGGAAGATTTGCTTGCGTCATCATTGACCTTACCATATCCAAGAGGGTACGATTCCTCCTTTCCGCTACACCATTTTGTTGCGGAGTCCCTGGAATCGTTAGCTGTCGCAAAATTCCCTTTTCATCACAGAGCTCCTTAAACTGCTCTGATAGATACTCGCGCCCTCGGTCAGTTCGTAAAGCCTTAAAGCTTTGGCCTAATTGATTCTCAACCAGTGCAACATAACGTCTAAAGTAGTTCAATGCTTCAGACTTGTGGGAGATCAAATAGACGTGACCAAATCGCGTAAAGTCATCTATGAATGTGATGAAATAATTTGCTCCATGCCTTACCCTCACATTCATTGGGCCACAAACATCAGAATGGATTAATTGCAATGGTACAGATGCCCGTTTGGCTTTTCCAAATGGTTTTCTAGTTGCCTTTCCAGCAAGACAATGTTCACATGTAGGTAAAGACACTTTAGCGAGTAGGCCCAATAAGCCTTCTCTAGCTAGTCTATTCATTCTGTCTTGACCTATATGGCCTAATCTAGCATGCCATTCCACAGAGTCATTGCAAACATCATCATGCGTAACAACTAAAGAAATCGAATCATCGACTTTATTATAACTAGAATAATCAAGGTCCAAAACCATTAAACCATTTTGAACAAAGCCACAACCATAATAAGTTGTTCCAAGGAAAATATCAACTTTATTGCCCTCAAAGGCAAACCTAAAGCCTAAGCCTAACATAGTTATAACTGAAAACAAGTTTCGTCGAATTTCCGGAGCGTATAGAACATCATGGAGAAGCAAGGTGTGCCCACCACGCATTTCCAGCTTGTACGTGCCGATTCCAAGCACATTCACGCTAGAATCATTCCCCATTTTCATTCTCCTACTCCCAGCAGGAATTCGACGGAACTCGACAAATCCAACTCTCGTTCGAGCTAAGTGGTCGGTTGCTCCTAAATCCACAGTCCACATTGGAAAAGGATAAGCAACAAAATCATCATAAGTCACAAAACAATCAGAAAAAGACATTGATTTGGAAAATACCTTTTTCTTCGGCTCAGTGCAGTCACGAGTGAAGTGGCCTTGTTTCCCACAGTTATAACAAGGCATCTTAGCTTTATCCTTCTTACCACCACGCTTGCCCCTATGGCGCTTGGTAGTTCTTGCCCTTTTAGGTGCAGGTTCATTAGCATCACGTTTTCCAACAACCTTTCCAGTCCACTTGCGCTTAGGCCAAGATGCCTTGCGCGAGTTTGGCTCAGCAACATTAGCAACACCATCAGCGGCAAGTTTGGCAGCCTTCAGGCGCTCATCCTCCAACTCCAAATGGCGTGCAATGTCCTCAAAGGTCCTGACACTCTCATTATGGGTCATGTTTGCCTTCATGTGCTCCCAAGAGTCAGGAAGGGAGGAAATCACAGCTTGAACCTACTGTTCATTAGTCAAGGCAACCCCAGCTGCACTAAGCTCGCGTATCAAAGTCGACATCGTCCTCAGATGCTGTTTCATCAAGTGATTCGACTTTTTCTTATAGGTATTGAACTTCAGGTTCAATTCGTGCAGCTTAGACAAGGTTGTCACCCCGTACTTGTTCCTCAGGGCTTGCCACATCTCATGGGCAGTTTGGTATTGCTCAAACTCACCAATAAGATCATTATGCATGCTGCTTAACATAGTAAAGCGCGCACAATGAACTTTCTTGCGCCATTCTTGGTAGGCAGCAAGATCACGACGGAGTTGAGCACTGTTTCCTTCTTCGGGCTCAGCCATGATCTGATCAAGGTTCTCCAAGACCTTTTGCTCATCCAGGAGGTATTGGATCTTATGGCGCCATATATCATAATTGTCGCCATCCAACTTTTGTCCTTTGTTCAGATCAACAACAACATTCTTAGCAGCCATCTCAACTACATTAGG
Source organism: Corchorus olitorius (assembly GCA_001974825.2). Lineage (NCBI taxonomy): Eukaryota > Viridiplantae > Streptophyta > Magnoliopsida > Malvales > Malvaceae > Corchorus > Corchorus olitorius. Next base: position 5,319 of record AWUE01012341.1, read on the forward strand.
ATAAGCACAATGGATATTAATTTAATGCACCACAAGATGTATATATATTTTGCAGCATAATTCATGTTAAATAATGCAAACAATACACTAATAACAAGATCGAAAAATCGCTATGCTCATAATCATCACTCACATATCAGCAATTATCAACATTACTTAACATAATCATGTGCAAAATTTTAGTTTTAGGAGCGAAATCCCAGATTTCCTCAACTAAAACCTCCCACTCAATCATGGCATATCAATTGCATCATTTCATCAAAAATATTGCATGCTACATTATTTATAAAAAATAATCATGGCAATATTTAATGCAATTTAATCACATAAACATGCTTGAACAAACACGTAAGCACATCAATGCCATAATCAATATCATATACATGCCATATAAAATTCAATCAGGCTTCATAAATTTTCTGAAATATTAATAATAAAGCAATAATAAAAAATAATATGAATTTTAAGGCATTTAAATTAGGAGAATATTCAAACCACTACTTCTGGAGAACCAGGAAGCGCACCCCCACTCCCACTGCTTAGGACACATTCCCAGAAGTGTCACAACAACTCCGGCCGCCCGAGAGCACAAGCAACGCGCCGCCATCAGTTTCAACAAAATTATTTTTATTTTAAAAATCAAAAACAAATTTATTTTAACCTCAAAATTTTTTTAAAAATAATAGAAAAATAGGAAATGAACTTTGGAGTCCTCTGGTGGCGGCGGTGTCCAAAACGCACCACCAGAGAGCTCCCATGCGCCCCCACGTTCCACCAAGCGCGAGTGGGGCTGCGTTTTTTCCTTTTAAAACTATTTTAATCTGTTTCACTCTCCCGGATCGGCGCGTGCAAGCCACGCGCCACTTTCGGGGCAGAATCAGCTCTCGGTCGAAACATGAAAGTTGTTCCTGGTGCCTTCCGGAGTCTGTTGGTACCCTCAGTGAGCCAATGTGATGAAGTGGTGGGGCCCACGCGCCACTAAGGAGAGTGGGATACGTTTTGTGCATTCCCAATTAAATCTGAGCCTCCAGATTTATTTTCTTTTCAAATAAACCCCTTTCAATTTAGTCCCTGAAACTTAAAACGTAAAATTCTCCCAACATAGAAATCCGATTTACGCAAATAATATACCGATAGAAAGCTAAGTAAACAAGGATTCTAATGGTATAACTTTCATGCATCAATTCGCAGTTTGCCCAGATCGGAATTTATGGTCAAAGTTACGATTTTAACAAGTTTGACCCGAGATATCTCAATCGATACAAGTCATTTTAACCACAAAAATAGCTAATCATATAATCATCATATCATGGTCAAATCACCAGAATATCAAGGCCTAAATTCATGCTTTTCTATTAAAATAAAAAAAACATGCCAAAAAGCCATCAATTGAGATCACAAACACGAAAAGACCCGATTAAGCTCGGATACCAATGTAGGAATAACATGATATATGGAGCATAGCAATCAAAACATATCAAAGTCATTAATCATGTTAAGAAATAATTTGCGGAAGCGAAAGAAATCAAACCAGGATATTGGTGGGTCAATTACGGTGTTTCTTGATCTTCGATACTCGTGGTGGACTTCTGCTACAGGGATGAGCAGAAACCTCACTCTTCACAGTGCAAAAACCCTTTTGCTTGACAATGGAGGGAGAAGCTTTTCTGTAGAAAGTTCTAACTTTCTGATGGAAAAATTAAGAGAATTTTTCTTACGTAGTTTTATTTTTTTCTCTTATATGTGAGTGGTTGTATTCCACTTGAATACTAGCTAGATCATTTCTGATATAATTCCCAAGGAATTTTATTCAAAAATTATCTCTAATTATTTCTAATTATCTTGTTAATTTAATCTTAATTAAATTACCAAGATAATTCCTTTCTTGGGTTGGACCATCATGTGTGTAAAACCCAAATGTCCAACACTATGGGTTTAATTTTCAGTGTTCACATGTATGGTATGTATTTCTAGAGTATCTATCACTATTCTATCAACATGTATATCTCTATATTCAATTTGTGTAAAGTTAAACTAGGGATGGTACCTCTATTCACAAGGACATTCTCTCAAGAGGGAACTCCATCATTCAGAAACTTGATATTGAAGGGCCTTTTCTCTATCTGAACATTTGACTTGATATGCTCAAAATTCCACTTTTGAACAGCCTTCTGTTAGCAACATCCTCCTTCATAGCACCCTTCCCTTTATCCAACCTCTTTGTCACATTAAACTTTTCATTCTCCTTGCTATCTTCACTAGTTTCCCAAGCATTCCTTGACTTCCAAAAACTATCACCACCCATTCCATCTCTATTCACTTTCCTTCCCCTATCGCCAATTCCACTAACAACACATATCCCTATTCCATTCGATTGTTCTAGCTTGTGCCACTCTCATATGTGGACCAAAGCCACCATTCTCTCCATTACTTGATCATTCTTCCTTACAAATCTTTTCCACATGCCCTAATCTTCCACAGATGTAGCAAAAATCTGCTAATCTTTCGTACTTTACTCCTGCTAAAACTTTATCCTTATCCTTCCTTGGAACCCAAAAATCCTCAACTAATGGTTTGCAAACATCAAACCCAACTCGCATTCTTAAAAAACTTCTTCCGAAGCCGCCTGAGAAAGCGGATCTTCAACCCTAATTTTCTGCCCCAACTTTGTTGCAGTCATCTCCGCATTAGCCTTTGTTAACATTTCTATCGGAAGATTGTGCACTTGAACCCAGGAATCTATATTCTAGAATTCAATCTCCTCAATCTTACTCCCCTACATCCACTTCATCAGCATCATATTATAGCCCATAACTGTCCATGGCCCCTCCATTAACGCCTTCCCACAGCTCTTTCTATTATAAAAGAAACTAGTCCCAGGACCCGTGCTCCGCCCCGAGGTTGCGAAGGGAGGGAATAGTTAGTTGTGAACATATAAGTATTAGCTGTAATGATAGTTGATTTTGTGTAGTTATCTTTATGATTGATTAATCTTGTAGCTGTTGTATTTGCTATGAACATCGGAAGTATAGAAAGGATATAATGCAAAATATTTAGTTGGTGTTTTTTTAAGCTTAGGTCTCTGCTATAATAAATAGTGATCATATGTTGTATGTTGTAAGTTGGGAGACTTAGATTACATTATAAGGAAGCTGGTAGAAAACAAAAAATAGAACTTTAGCATAGAAATTGACATAGAAATAGCATAAAGGTTACATTAGATAATTCCGAAGACTATGATCAATGTTTGTTGGCTGCAATAGCTAATTCTGATTACCATTTTTCAATCTTCAATTGTATTTGTCTCCATTGCTTGTAACTTAGCATGCAAATTGAACGGACCTTTGTTGAATATCTCAATCTCTGAGTTGTTGTCATTCCATAATAGCCATGAGCCTCCACAAAATCATGCTGCATCGAGACTCTTGAGTGATTTCCATAATAGCCATGAGCCTCCACAAAATCATGCTGCATCGAGACTCTTGAGTGATCACCTTCTCCTTGACTTTTTTTCTCCCACTCATTTAGAGATGTACTCTGACCAAACACTAATCAAAAGACCTAACAAATAAATAATTCATAATAATAATTAATTTAACAATAAAAACAAAATTGAACCTAATCGACAAAAAAGAAAAAAAACTGAAGCGTTAACTTGATCAAGATAAAATTAGTAAAGGACAAAATAGTATAGAAGTAGAAAATATAAGGATCAATTGATAAATAATCCAAATAAAAAAATGTTTATAGATAAAGACCAAACAAAAAAAATTCCCTCTTGAACCCTTCATGAAACTCATTAATCAAATTAAGCTTTCGGGTCTTTTATGAAAGTTTAGATCACACAATAACCTTATAACTGACACTTGAACAACCTCAATCGGACAAGTGGAACCGAAAATTATACAATATTAAATAGATTGGCAATCAAAACTACAAAATTTCAGAAGCATTTTTTAGGGTCAAAAAATTAAAATTGGCTTCCGAGTTCTTCATGAAAGTTGTAGATCATGAAATCACATTTTAATGGACACATGAATCACCTTAATCGGACAAATAGAGCAAAAAATACAAAAATAAAAGTCGAATCGTTAAATCGTCCAACCCATAATTGTAAAAGATTAAATAGCATAAATTATAAAAGTATGGGGGGATCATTTGATAAATAATCCAGCAAAAAAAATATTTGTTTATAGAGACCAAACATAAAAATTCCCTCTTGAACCCTCCACGAAACTCGTTAATCAAATTCAGGTTCAGGCCCTTGACGAAAGTTTTAGATCACACAATAACCTTTTAACCGACACTTGAATAACTTCAATCGGACATATGGACAAAAAATTATACGATATTAGATAGACCGACAATCGAGACCACAAAATTTCTGAAGCATTTTTTAGAATAAAAACATCAAAATTGGCTTTCGAGTTCTTCATGAAAGTTGTAGATCATTAAATTACCATTCAATAGACACCTGAATCACCTTGATCCGACAAATAGAACGAAAACTACAAAAATAAAAGCCGACGCATTAAATCGTCCAACCCATAATTTGTGAGGGATTAAATAGCATAAAACATAAAAGTATAGGGATCATTTGATAAATAATCCAAAAAAAATGATTTGTTTATTGAGAGTGGGACCCACCAATAGTAACTTTTAACCAAAGTTCCGAAAACGCCCTTGGTCATCAATTCAAATAATGAAAAAATATGAGCACGAAAGTACCGAAATACCCCCGACAATTTGTTCTTTGGTGAATGTAGTGCATCGATATTAAATAGACCGTCAATCAAAACCACAAAATTTCGGAAGTATTTTTTAGAATCAAAATATTAAAAATGGCTTCTGAGTTCTTCATGAAAGTTGTAGATCGTGAAATCACATTTTAATAGACACTTGAATCATCTTAATCGGATAAATAGAAAAAAAAATACAAAAATAAAAGTCGAAGTGTTAAATCATCCAACCCATAATTGTAAAGGATTAGATAGCATAAAGCATAAAAGTATGAGGTTCATTTGATAAATAATCCAACAAAAAAATATTTTCTTATGGAGACCAAACATAAAATGTCCATCTTGAACTCTCCACAAAACTCATTAATCAAATTCTGCTTTCAGGCCCTCGACGAAAGTCGTAGATCACACAATAACCTTTTAAGCGACACTTGAACAACCTCAATCAGACAAGTAAACCGGAAATTATACAATATTAGATAGACCGGCAATTAAGACCACAAAATTTCATAAGCATTTTTTAAAATCAAAACATTAAAATAGGCTTCTGAGTTCTTCATGAAAGTTGTAGATCATGAAATTACCTTTTATTAGAAACTTGAATCAACTTAATCGGACAAATAGAACAAAAAATACAAAAATAAAAGCCGACGCGTTAAATTGTCCAACCCATAATTGTAAAGGAATAAATAGCATAAAGCATAAAAGTATGAGTATCATTCAATAAATAATCCAACAAAAAAAATATTTCTTTATGGAGAATGGGCCCCACAGAGGGTAACTTTTTTGCAAACTTCCCAAAACGCCCTCAGTCGTCAACCAAAATAACGAAAAAACCGAGTATGAAAATACCGAAATACCCTGAGAATTTGTTCTTGGGTGAATGTGGTGCATCTTATAGCTGGACAAAAGGGTAATTCTATTTTCAACTTTAACATATGTTATACATATTCACTCCACACGCTTTGGCAGATGAAGTTTCTACGTAGAAGACTAAAAAAAAAGCGAAAAGGAAAAGAACAAAGAAAAGAGAAAAGAAACATCCGTAGAAACTAAGAAGTACCCTAGCAGGCACAAGATCTAACCCTAGACCTATGAACGATTCGGCTCTAGAAAAGACACGAAAACGAGGCTCTTCTATAAAGGGATGACGTAATGATAAAATAACGAAAATAAAACACAATCCTGAGTTCAAAAATGGAATCGAAGTTCAAGAAAACATAAGAATTCCATTCAAAGCAAGTGAAACTGAGTAGAATTCAGGGGAAGACAACAAAGCAATAGCTGCTCAGAGAGAGAAAAAGTCTCAGCACGTGTAGGAAAAATATGTCCTAAAGGATATGAAACTATTCTTCTCTTTTTGACCAGCAAGTGGTTTGTCGCTTGTTCCCCTTAAGCAAGGTCTCGGGTTCGAGTCTTGTGAATGGAGAAAACCATTGTTGGGAGAGTTTTACCCCCGTAGTGGGCCAACCTGGTTCGAACAAGATTAATTAGTAAATATACAAAAAAGAAACTATTCTTCTCTTTGATAGTAATATTTTTATTTGACTTAACTAATTCTGTGGAGCTCATTTTAAACAGAAAAGTATCTTATACCATTTTTCTTTCAGGTTGGATGAGTTTTATTTCAAAATTAGTTTTCGACCCTGAAGTGAAAGGCAACCATTCTTTTAATATTAGAAACGGAATGCCAAACAAGTTCTCTAATTGGGAAAATTCCAGTTAGGTGCATGTATTGAAGTTCAAAATAATCAATGGATGGTGTTACGATGAAAAGTTGTCCTTATTTGATATAATGGTAATACTTATCACTTTTAAATGTATTAAGTGATCTTGGGATAATAAAACACACTTTTTTTTTGTTCATTTTGGTATTTATTGCAGAATTATATATACTAGTTCAGTTACATTCATTTTGAATCAAACGAAAAGGATACTACAATATATTAGTTTAGGGTCCGGCTCCCCTCCAATACTACTAACATCCAATGAATTCCAAATACAGACTTGGATGATTGACACCTATTCAAATTATCTTCAACGGTTCAGATTGAAAGATGGATTTAACCCTCATACCACACCGTTAACCTAGCGTTTTATTTTCTTTTGTTACGTTTTCCTCTTCATTCCTTAATGTTTCTAGATTTCTGCAGAGTGCAGATTAAAGAATCTAATGGGGAAAAATCATCCCTTTCTATTAATCTGTCTTCAATCTTCCGAGTATGTCAACTATCTTCAATCTTTGTTCCTTTGTTATTCTCTTGTTGTTCTATTTTGCCTTACCTTTTTGTATAAAATCTGATGAAATCCAAATATTGTTGAACCTGAAATCTGCTCTTAATAAATCAACCACCCCCAATGTTCTTGATTCATCGGAGCCTGCTACAATTCTGTTTGCAATTTCAATGGAAACAATTGCAACGCACAAGGGTCTGTTAAGGAAATTGAGTTTCAAATCAAAAGCTAACAGGTGTTCTTCCTCTGGGATCGATATGCCTAAAGCTTTAATCCTTGGGTCCAATTTATTGTATGGTGCAATCACGGACGACTTGGATAATTGTGTAAAGCTTCAGTATTTGGAGCTTGGGAACAACCTCTTTTCTGGTCCTTTTTCCAAATATATCTGCTCTCAACGAATTTATCACCTTTATTTAGATAGCAGTGGATTTTCTAGTACTTTTTCCCTGGAATTCACTTAAAAACATGACCGGCCTTGTTGATTAGAGCTTATTCTGAAGCTCTATTTTTTTTTTCTTTGGCTCTAAGTGATGTCGATGAAGGTGAGAAGGAAGAGAGAACAAATAAAATGAAACAAAACGTCAGGTAATGGACTAACAACGAGGGTTATATCTATCTTTTAATCTGAACTGTCTATTAGAATTTTAATAGGTGTCAATCATCCAAATATGCATTGGAATTCATTGGATGGTTGTTATATTGGAGGGGAGCCGGACCCATTAGTTTACTCTTTATGTTACATTGCTTAAAATGTTTATAATTTTTTTTATCAAGTTAGCTGATTTTGAGTATTTTACATTTTTTATATGAGGTACATGTCCACATTTCTAACATGAGAATTAGAAATTAATTGATTATGAATAAAGATGATAAAACAATAAATGGTATTGTGAAAAAAAAAAAGACTGCATTTAGATGTAGAGAAAAATACTAGGCAACCAAGGAGAGAAGACGCATATAATGGAAGAAAGGAATTTGGACAAGAGGGTATTTTCGATTTTTATTTGATTTTTCGTTACACCTAATAATGATAGCATTACACCAACTATGGACAACTTTTCACCATACCACCATCTGTTGATTATTTTGAACTTCAATACAGCTAACACTAATTTTCCCTCTCATCTTTTGTAAAGCTCTTGCCAAAAAAAAAATGTATACATAGAAGCAACCGAGCTAGATTCCAATTAGCATGCTTTGGATATATAGGTTATACATAGCATAAAATCTTTCAGCAACCTTTTCACAAGCACATCATATGCATATAAAACTTTACTATATCAAAAAACTTTCTTTAGTACTATATATATATATCTATATACTATATAAGTCTAAACTTCAAAATCATTGACCTGAAATATCTAAAATAACCTTTTTAATTTTAAAAGTTTAGTATTTATTTAAAGGGTAAACATGTATTTATCAAATTAAATTTTTAAGGTTCAATATGTAATTTCATTTATCAATTAAATTAAATATATTATCATATTAAAATTTATAATTTCTTTTACCGCACCCTTATTTCAATTAATTTTTAATTCCTATGTAATATACTATATAATAACTAAAATACTTACATTAATTAAATGTAATACTATAATAACTGAAATACTTACATTAATTAAATTCTTAGGTATTTTTTTAATTCAAATTCTTAGGTATTTGTGCAAATGTATTGACTAAAAAGAAATATTGTTTTGTTGGCCAAAAAAAAGAAATATTGTTTTC
>AWUE01012342.1:0-30599 GCA_001974825.2 Corchorus olitorius
TATAATTTTGAAATTTTGTTTGACATTGATCTAATTTAATTTAATAAATCAACCACTAATGTTCAACTAATTTTTTTTGGTATATTTCTATATATATAATAGTAATGTGTTGTATCTTATTCACTACAACTTTGTTAGTAATCTTAGACTTAAAAAATTAATAACATTCACCATTGATAAATAAATCGGATCTTTAATATCTTTTATGATTTTTAAATTTTGTTTGACATTGATCTAATTTAATTTAATAAATCAACCACTAATGTTCAACTACTTTTTTGGCATAGTTTTATATATAATAATAATGTGTTGTATCTTATTCACTACAACTTTGTTAGTAATCTTAGACTTAAAAAATTAATAACATTCACCATTGATAAAGTTATTAAGCATGTAAGGTTGCTACATTTCTTGATATAATACTATAGTTTAGCTTTCTAATTAGTAAGCATAAATGAGAAATTTGATAACCAAAATTGCTAAGAATGTAAGGTTATTAAATTAGTTGAAAGTTATCTAAAAAAAATTAGTTGAAAGTAGTATAATGCCTTTTTAATGATCATTATAGTTTTTTTTTGTAACCTTAAATAAGATCATTACCTTTATGCTATGTTATTTTAGATCACATTGATCATTCATTAATTTGGTAGAGTTATAGCGAGATATCAATTTTAATTTTACTTCAACTTGCCAAAGATACGCATATATAGTATATAAATTATTTCTCTATCACCTAAAAAAAAAAAGGAAGGATATATGAATTAGTAACTAGGAACCAATTTTGTACACCTAATTTTATACTTCCTTATGTTGCATTAAGTTTAGTTATAAGTTATAACCTTATATGGAAATTTGACTTACAGGTCCGGGTATGTTTGGTTGAATTGTGAGATTTGGAGAAATATGATAATAAAAATTACAAAAAATGTAATAAGAAATATGATAACCAAAATCACAAAAGATGTAAGGTTATTGAATTAGTGGATAGTACTATACCTCTTTTGTGATCATTATAGGTTTTTCAGTAACTTTTGAGAAAAAAATGACAAATATTCACCGTTGATGAAAGTTTACTAATGTTATTAAAAAAATAAGGATTGGTAAATACAATTTTAATAACTTTTATAGCATTTTTAGTAATTTAAGTAATAAAAATTGTAACACTTTATTGATGATAAAAGGTTACTAAAATTAATAAGGATGTAAGGTTCTTTCAATCTAGATAGTACTATAATATTTTCCATAACCTTTTAAGTAATTAATCTTAGATAAGAAAATCAGTACTGTACATATCTTTATAGTGTAAGGTCATTAAATTAGTTGATAGTACAAAACATTTTTTATGATTATTATAGCTTTTTCGGTAACTTTTGAGGAAAAAAATGGTAAATCTTCACCATTGATGAAAGTTTACTAATGTTATTAAGAATGTAAGGATTGGTAAATACAATTTTAAAAACTTTTATAGTTTTTGTACACCTAATTTTATACTTCCTTATGTTGCATTAAGTTTAGTTATAAGTTATAACCTTATATAGAAATTTGACTTACAGGTCCGGGTATGTTTGGTTGAATTATGAGATTTTGGAGAAATATGATAATCAAAATTACAAAAAATGTAATAAGAAATATGATAACCAAAATCACAAAAGATGTAAGGTTATTGAATTAGTGGATAGTACTATACCTCTTTTGTGATCATTATAGGTTTTTCAGTAACTTTTGAGAAAAAAATGACAAATATTCACCGTTGATGAAAGTTTACTAATGTTATTAAAAAAATAAGGATTGGTAAATACAATTTTAATAACTTTTATAGCATTTTTAGTAAATTTAAGTAATAAAATTTGTAACACTTTATTGATGATAAAAGGTTACTAAAATTAATAAGGATGTAAGGTTCTTTCAATCTAGATAGTACTATAATAATTTCCATAACCTTTTAAGTAATTAATCTTAGATAAGAAAATCAGTACTGTACATATCTTTATAGTGTAAGGTCATTAAATTAGTTGATAGTACAATACATTTTTTATGATTATTATAGCTTTTTCGGTAACTTTTAAGGAAAAAAATGGTAAATCTTTGCCATTGATGAAAGTTTACTAATGTTATTAAGAATGTAAGGATTGATAAATACAATTTTAAAAACTTTTATAGCTTTTTTAGTAGATTACTCAAGTAATTAAATTGGTAACTTTCATTATTGATCATAAAAAGTTACTAAAATAATAAGGATGTAAGATGACTTTTTTTTTTTTGCTACAAAAGTACCAGAAAGTAAAAGAGATGACAATAACTACTGCCTTAGGATGCCAACCACGATCCGGTCTTCAATAAGGATGTAAGATGACTTGAACCTAGATAGTACTATAATATTTTTCGGTAAAAAAAAATATTAAGAATGTAAGGATTGGTAAATACAATTTTAATAACTTCTTTTTAGCCTTTTTAGTAGATTACTTAAGTAATTAAATTGGTAACCTTCATTATTGATCATAAAAAGTTACTAAAATTAATAAGGATGTAAGATTATTTGAATCTAAATAGTACTATAATGTTTTCATAACTGTTATAACCTTTTAATTAAGTAATCTTAGATAAGAAAATTAATCAGCGACCAATATTACTAATAATGTAAGGTTATTAAAAATAGTAGACTGTAAAATATCTTTTTGGAATTTGGATAACCAATACAAGTTTTTTAGTAATTTTAGGTAAGCGAATTGATAACTATCTTATTACTTAAGTTACTAAGGATTTAAGGTTACTTAATTTTTATTGATAGCATCGTAGCCTTTTTAATAACCTCTAAAGGTTTTTTTTGGGTTACTTATGTAAGAAAATCGGTATTAATTACTTACTAAAAATATAAGATATCAATTAAGAATATAATTAAGGTTGTTAAATTTGTTGATAGCATCATGCCTCGGTCCTAAAACGTCCTTTTTAGGCATCTAATAAAAAAACATGTCACTCGATAAGCCTTGGTCCGAAAACGTCTTTTTTTTTTGCATCTAATAAAGAACATGTCACTTGATATTTGATTAATAATACTATCTATGTAACAACACTGGATAATTCTAACTAAATTTATCTAATTAAACATAAAAGTAATAATAAAATGCAATAGATGTAACATAAAATCAAGAAAAAATATTATAAGTTTCTTTACAACTTTGTCTTAATTGATGTTAAAAAAATTTCGAAAGATTTAATTTGAGGTGAAAACGAATTAATTTTGCAAAAGAATATGAAATCCAAAATAGAATAAGAAAGAAAAATCGAGCTTTCTATATTCCAAAACTGATACTTGCTGCATTCAATTAAAAATAAAAAGCTGATTCTCATCCATTTCAAGAGCTTCATAGTTTGAAATTTTAGATAAGTTTCAATTGTTAAACCAATAAATTTTCCTATGTATCATGAATATTGGTGAAAAGTTCTTCAAAAAAGGGTTTAGAAGAGAAAGAAAATAAGATGAAAAGAGGAAGGAAACAACCTTAAAAGTATTTATTATTCCCTCCCCATTATGGATTAATTAGGATTAAGTGATTTTAATGGGATTTTTTTTTGTACAAGTTAGAATATAGTAGTAGCATTCAAAACTTATTTGATAGCGAACATTATAGTTATTTGAATATAATCTTAAATAGTTTTAAGTAAGAAGATTCATAACCTTTTTTTTTATATAAAAAGTTACTAAAATCATTCAAGAGCGCAATTAGGTTTGTAGAGAGCATTGTAGCTATTTTAATACCTTTTATAATTTTTTTAGTAATTTTAGATTACAAGATTAATAACATTCATAATTGACGAAAATTATTAAAAGTAATAAAAACATAAGGTTACTGAATTTGTTGATAGGACTATATCTTCTTCTTTTTTTTTTTTGATAATCTTCGCAATCTTTTTTTACTAATCTTAGATATGAAAATTATACTCCTCATTAAATTGATAAAATGCTACTAAATTTATAAAGATGTTAGGTTACTAAATTACTTTATACTGTAAAAATTTTTATAACCTTTATAACTTTTTTAACAACCTTAAAGAAGAACATTGGCAAATGCCATTATTGATAAAATGCTACTAAAATTACTAACAATATAAGGTTAATTACTGAATTTATTGATAACATTCAAGAAACCTTTGATAAATTAAATAGCTTTTTAATGAACATTTGATGAGGAAATTGAAAATCTTATTCTTTTTTTTTTTTGCATCAGAGATCGATAACCTTCTTAATTGATTAATGTTTAACTTTCGTTCTTAATAGCCCTGTAGTTTTTTTAGTAAATTCAAATAAGAAAATTGAGAACCTTCCTTCATTATTGAAGATAACCATAATTGTATAATAATTTAAGTTTTTTTTGTTCGTTCAATGAGATTAATCATTTCAAATCTCTGTAAACTAAATGACCAGATTTTGATGATTAATTAATCAAAATTTATGAAAATGAAAAGTACGCATGTGTGGAATATATGATTTATCAATTATTAACATACGTGCAACGCACGTGCTTTAACTAGTATATATATATATATATATACACTAATACTAATACTAATACTAATACTAATAATAATAAAAATAAATATTTTTTGAAACACCCAATGAAATTACTAAAGGCTCCAAATCAGGATTGATGAGGAGCCAACATTTTGTCCTTTTTTGTCTTTTCACACTTGGTAAATTATAGAAGAGTCCAAACTAGATTTTTATCTTTCCTTTATCTATTTGGTCATTTTGGTAATTGCAAGTCCTTTGGAACCGTTTTGGGAAGTCATTAGTGTAGACGTATTTATTGTTGGGAGAATTCTTCTTTAGTGTATTGAAAAGCTAAATAATCCATGATTGGTGATATAGAGAAAATTAATCCTTCATTTATACTAACTATTTTTTTAATTAAATAGAACTTTACATTAACTATATAAAGAAGTGGAATTAATAGTTACTTAGTTCAAGTTCATTTAGAATGGCTTAAGACATGCAATTATTTTCTCCAATTGGCACTAGATAAAAAATATATTAATCATTTAGGTATTGTATGTTTTTAAACAATAGACATTATATAAGCAAGCTTTACAATTTAGATGATATAATATGTTTCAAACAAATCCAATTTTCCATTTATAGATTAATAGTTGCTATTTAGAAATATAATAAATTTTAGATCATGTTGTAACTTTGAAACATTTTTTCAACATCGAGCGATTGCATTCAATAGAAGTAATTCTTAAACAATACAAATTTTTTAATATTCGACGCGCCACCGTGAACCGAACCACTTGTATATATTATCCTTATTTCTTCCCACAACTTTAATTTGTATAAGAAGCTCTGTTTTCTGCACCTTACCTTTTGGGACATCTCTAATTTTTCTGTCTCTGATGATTGTACTTGCACTTCCATGTATTGTCCTAGTAATAATTACTCTTATAAATACAAAAAAAAACATATATAATATATGCCACTGCCGAAGAAGAATAGTTGGCTACCTCAAACTCAAAGGAGCCTGATTGATTAATTAGTACAAATTTAGCTAGGATCTTTTCACTTTGAAATTTATTATGGTCTGGAATGGCATATAGAAATGATTTATTACATGCATACAAATTAATTAATGATTATGCATGTAATTTTAACAAAGTAATTAATTAAACACTAATTAAAATGAATATATATCTTATACGTACGTACGGCCTACGGCGGCCCTATGCGATGCTAACATGCAACAGGCAAAGGTGATGAGGTTGATTTTTGTGGGAGTTTGAGGACTGAGGGATATAGCAGCAGAAATTGCAGATGTGGAGCGAGCTAGTTAGGCAAAGAGAAGGAATCATTGCAAATATATATAATCATAATCATATGAAATAATTATTGATTGAGAAATCCCATTCCGTTGGGCGTTCCGCAGTGAAAATGAATCTGTCATGACTCATGCGTGCATGAACCTCCTGGGACTGGGAGAAATTACGACATTAAAAAACTCAGAGGACGGTCCACTTGAATAGTGCCATATTCCTTCCTGGGTCGGCAAGGGTCCACCTGATCCCCATTGCCCATTCTCTCTTCCACCTGCATATCATCAAATATCATATCCCCACAGCTGCATATGCCTCTGTCAACTGCACATTAATTGCTTTTATTACTACTACAAAACATTTTACAATTTACTAGCTCCTTGTCATTCTAAATTCACGTACCCATGTCTCAACTTAACATATTCAACAACAAAGGCAACATCCAATAATTAATACCTCATGCACCCATAAATAATATTCCTATATAATACTCCTTCCATCTCATATTATTTGTCCCTCTTGAGTCAAACTAATTATATCTTTAACCTTTGATTGCAAAAAATATATATACAATCAAATTTTTAAAAAATATGTTTTGAAAAGCTTAAGATTTAACTTAATCAAAACATAATTTTTTAAAATTTATTTTTGAGTGTTAATTCTATTAGGATCATCCTAAAAATGGGTGGTTTTAGGATTCCATTAAGATGGTGCCACCTAATCAAATCTAATCAAATTTGAATCATCATCAAATCCTAATTTACACCCTACCACACCTAATTAAATTTTTATTAATTACTTAACCTTAGTTAAAATTGAATAATTCTTTTTAAAAATTTTATTTTTAAGTTACTTCTTTTTTATTTTTACTTGCGCTGTGACATTAGCTGTTAAATTTTATTAATTTTTTAATGAGGTTAAGTAATTAATAAAAATTTAATTAGATGTGGTAGGGTGTAAATTAGGATTTGATGATGATTCAAATTTGATAAGATTTGATTAGATGGCATAGTGGAATGCTAAAACCATCCATTTTTAGGATGATCCTAATAGAATTTAATCTCTTTATTTTTATATAATTTTTTTATAAATAATGGTCAAAATTAGGAAACTTTGACCCAAGAAAAACAGATAATATACGACTGAGAGAGTATATACATGAGGTCATCAATCTGGGGAATCACTCTCCACTGCTTCTAAATGAATCGCATTCAACCAAATTCATAGCAATTCATTAATTCGACCTCCATTGACCATTATTATTATTAATTCATAGCAATTCATTAATTCAACCTCCATTGACCAGTACTGCTTCTAAATTCATCATCACCATTATTATTATTAATAATTTCCATTGGGTTTATTTTTGGCCTTTGCGTAGATGATGATATGCTAATAAGTTTTATCTTATCTGGTTATTTTAATACAAAATCCAAGTTGCATTATTGGTTGATGGGAAAAAATAGAAAATAAAGGAAAGAAAGCGTGGCAGAGAAAGAGAAATGGGCCACTTTGTTTCCAGAGTTCCTCGTATATATTATAAAAAGGGAGAATCAATTTGCACTCTACAGATTCTGTTGTTAAAAACAAAAACTAGAACTAGCAATTAATGGTATATTTACATTGATCTCCACAGTTGATGCTTATATAAAGCCAAAGATGGGTTTGCGACAATCTATGAATTCCACTGCAGCAATGGACTCCGGCAGAAACATAATATGCAGTGGATGCAGGCAAAGATGGGTAGTGAAAGCAAGCAACAAAAGCGCAGCAATTGTTTGTCCTTCCTGCAGAATTAACATTCTTGAATTTCCCAACGAAGAGTTGCAGACAAACCAGCAGCAGCAAGGACTTCGCAGCAGAATCAGAAACTTTGGTCACCATATGAAAAGCAAGATGCACCAAGGTACCATAATTCCTCATAATCCTTCCTTAAACCATGAGTCCTCTCATCCCAACCCGCCGCGGTCTTTCAAACGAGCTGTTCTCTGTGGAATTACATACAACAACTGGAAGTACAAGCTTAAAGGAACCATTAATGACGTTAGAAACATGAGGGAATTGTTGATTACAAGATTTGGGTACCCAAGAGAGTGCATTCGTGTTCTTACAGGTATGTTAATTAATAATTGTAATCGCATTAATATTTGGTTTTTGCTAATTTCATGTATCGGTATATATGATTTTAAATCATAATAACTGCAGAAGAGGAGACGGACCCACGATTTATTCCGACGAGGAAAAACATCGAGGATTCGTTGAGATGGCTGGTGAATGACTGTCGATCAGGAGATTCACTTATGTTCTTCTACTCTGGACATGGCTTACGACAACCTGATTTGAATAACGATGAGGATGATGGGTTCGACGAAACCATCTGTCCCGTTGATTTTCTGACAGCGGGCATGATCCTTGATGATGATCTCAATTCTCTCATCGTTCGGCCCCTCAAGCCCGGTGTCACACTTCATGCCGTTGTTGATGCTTGTCACAGTGGAACCATTTTAGATCTTTCGCACGTATACTTCAGTCGAGAGTAAGCCCATCTAATTTTTTGCTTAATTTAAATTGAAAAAAAAAGAACTTATTTAAATTGTAATGATAGATAAAAGTTGAAAATCAGAGTACTAATTTGATTTAAGACTTGATTATTAGCCTTTTTGTCCCTTATGGTGCTACACTTTGTCCCCTAATTTATTTTCGTGAAATTTTGCCTCGTGTGGCGAACTTTCCAAATTCAAGATATGTTCTTTGTCAAGTAAGTTGTGTTGAATTTGAAAAGTTCAGGGACTAATTGTCCTGAATTTGAAAATTCATAGGGAAAGTTATCCATTGGAAGTTTAGGATTAATTAATAAGTCTATGATTTAAGATTTAATTAATTAGTGTAACCACTTGATTCATTGAAAGAATCTTATTAGGTGCTTGATGATGAAAATTAACCTTATTCCCTCCTAATTTTTAGAGAATATTCTTTGTTTTTAACAACTATAAGCCATCAGAAGATGATTAGACGAGATAAATATTCTTGTTTTAAGTTCAATGAATGAACAAAACAGAACAGAACAGAACATTGTCTATGTTGGAAAGGAGAGTAGACACTTGTCTTGTCTCAAACTCAAACTACATCATTTTGATACCCTTTAGTAATTATTTGATACACCAGCGGTGTAAATTTTGGACTCCACAAGTGGGTTATGGAGTTGACACATGTCCATTTTTTTAATTAATTAAGTTTTAAATATTTCAATCTAGTCCTAGAGGACACATGTCATCCTTCAAGACCCGCATACGTAGTCTGCTAAACTCCACTGACGGTGTATTATATATTGAGCCTTATTTTATTAATTGAGAATGTCATGATCTAATAGGAAGAAATGGAAAGAGAACTTTCCTCCTCCCGGTATCGACAAACATACAAGTGGTGGCTTAGCAATCTCTATTAGTGCATGTTTAGATAACCAAGCTGCTGTCGATACATCTGTAAGTGATGTGAATGTTAATATGAATGATATTTTCTTTTCTCTTAGTATATTAATTAAATTTGGAGATGATTTGCAATTACATTTGCAGGCATTTAATGGCAAGATGAACGGTGCTATGACCTACCTTTTGGCAGAGGTTCTGAAGAAATTTCCAGGACCAACATATGGGGACCTGTTTGATTTAATCCATGAGACCTTTGATGACGTTAATCAAGCTAGTTGCCTTGCTAATTCAAGAATCATAAGGAGGATTTTTAATAACAGATTCACACAGGTCAGTTAATTAATTACCAAAATTTTATTTATTTTTTTTCATTTATGGTTTAACTTGTTCAACTGATAATATTGTGGTTTCGTTGCTTTTGGTTGCATGGGGATGGGTAGACGCCGCTTCTTTCATCTTCTCACAAGTTCGATGTCTACCAAAAGCATTTGTTCTTGTGAATAAAACATGCATGGCAATGGCTACCTGTGGGAACAGTCTGAGCCGCAAGCCAGAAAGCATTTGATGATCTTGAAAGCAATAAAGGGAATAAATTTGATATATAATAATTTGACTTTGTGTGTGTGCCTTTACAGAATAAAGATTCCTATGCCAGAACAATAAAAGCTCATCATCATCTCAGCTTGTGTGTGTGCCTAATAATTTGACTTGCATTGAAAAGAAATGTATACTTTGAAATGTTTTCCATGAGATTATAAATTTTTCATCTGTGTAATTGCCCAAGCACAGAATCGCACTAGTAATATCGTCCCATGGCCATAGACATTAAGGTATATATGCTTAATTATTTCTCACTTGTGTTAAAATTAGCAATTGTAAACATGAATTTAAAGCAAAGAGATTGGGGATTGATTTAAACAAACTAAAATAAACAAATGGAATTAGGCGCAAGTAATCAAAAACCAAACGGGAAAACTAATTTAAGACTCTGATTCTTGAGTAACGTTTCAACGGAAATTGCATATATGTTGGGAATTGTTTCTCTTGTTAAACTTGTTCAAACAAGGCCAACCCATACTATGAAGATAAACCTTCCTCAACAATTATTTTTTCCATTTACAAAATTTAAACTCCAAGCATCGTTTTAATTGAACAAGTGGGAACCACTTGAACCACTCACTTATTATAATTCCTTCCATTTCCTTTCTTTCTCTTTCCTTCTCTTCTTGGGACTGGCCATATACTTGGCCCAACTGCGCCTGGCCTGCCAGCGGCCTATTAGCCGCCAAATGGCTGGCCACCGGCTTTTCCAGCAAGGCCAAAAACAAATTAAATTGGCCATTCCAAGTTGATTTCACCCATTTTTCTATTCTTTTTCTGTTAAATTTCAATTCCAAACATATCTATAATCCATTCCCAAGCATCAAACATCAACCTTAACAGGAAATTAAAGGAATTCCACTCACCCAAAATCCAATTCCAAGCTTCCCCTTGCATTCCATGCTTCCACCAAATTTTCACCATGTTTGCTTCCAATAAAATTCAATAACAAAATGAAGTAAATTAAATCCATCTTCACAGTCTAACATCTTCAAAATTCGAAATTCTTAAAACATTGCCCTTACATCTATTACTTTGGAATCCCATCAATACCCACGAGATTGAGTCTAGAACTCTTCAATAAAGAGAACTTGAAGAAGAAATTGCACTGTTCTAAATGCATGCAAGATTCAGTTAAACTTGAAGCTTGATTTTTAAAGAGACAGAGAAGTAGAAAGATTTGGCCAAGGCAAAGGAAAACTATGGGCAAAAGTCGTGGAGGAGAAAGGAAAAGAAAATTAAGCCTTTTAATTAAACTTCATTGGTAATTGGTGCATCACTCCTAATTTTTTTTATCCCTTTCAATTTCATCCTCTTTATACCAATCTTAAATTCTGATTACCTTTTCAATACATCTTAGCTTTTTAGTTTAATCCCCATCAAAGAAAACCTGTTGGGTTCCACATTTTAAGAGAAAATGTGAAGTGGAGGGAGGAAGATTAGGTGAAAATTATAGTAATAATCATCAAGCTTCATGGAGAAATGTACTGAAAATGCATAATATTGTAGCCTATAAACTTATTATTCTTCTATTTGTAGTTAGGGCATGGGGAGGAGGCAATGAAATAGGAGAAATCAAACTAGAAAAGATAAGTATATTGTTGGAAAGTTAGAACAAAATTATAACTTGAGTGGTGTAAGGACACTATTTTAAAGGATAATTTCCATTTTTTAACAAACACGGTTATCTCCAAGATTAAACAAGGTCTTCCCGGAATCAAAGTTCCGAGGATACAGGAACCACAAGAACACAAGAACCCAACAAGAGAGGAAGAAGAGAGAATTTAGAAAGATAGATGAGAGCTTTTCTAAATTGGTATGTTTACAAATGAGTGGGAGCAAGGTATTTATAGGATAGAGATTGGGGGGTTACAATTTGGGAATTTATGAGGAGCCAAAAAAAATAAAAGACATTAAGAATGTTGTCTAAAACGTTTCAACGGTTACAATAATTAAGTTTGAAAACTGTTACAAAATACAAAGGGTGGGAAATGTTCAAAATATATATTATATATTATATTTTTAATGACTATGGAAATTACTTAAAGGCCAAATTGAGGATAATGTGGTGTCTCTTTTTGACTTTTTTTTTGTCTCTTCTCACTTTTCAGGTGACTAAAAAGGCCCTCGATGAATTTCCTCCCTTACTTTTCCTGCTGCCCTTTTTTTTCATTTACTATTTTTATATTTATGATTAAGTGTGTTTTAATTACATATTAATTGTGTGTGGATATTAGGATTTACCGGTTCAACTCCTCTGCCGGAATTCCAAAGGATTGATGCTATAAATGTATCTACAATAACGGTTGATTCATGGGTAAACTATTGACATTCCAGTTTTGTTTTCCTTCTGTCTTCATTTCTATTTGGGTGAGTTTCTTCTTCCCTAACATTTCTCTGAATTGGTTTCACATGGACTCCGTTCTATTTCCTAAAATTTCCAGGTGAACGTTGATAAGATCCTTCCATTTAATTTAGCAGCGCCTTAGGATAATATAACCTAAAGTGGGGAGCTTTCACTTCTCACCGCAACATTTTGAGGTAAATCTGGATTTATTTGTTGATTATATTATTTGATACTTAAATTTAACATTTCCTTATTGCTCTTTTATTTTACAAAAAGTTTTTGTATTTATCATTCGACTTCCTTTTTATTGAGGTTTTTATTAGTTGCTTATGTTTAGTATATTTCCACATTTCCAAAAGCACAGTTAGCCAATGCTAAGTACAATCATTTTGTGATGCATTGTGTAATATGCTCCTGCAAATGTTCTCAACTAATTCAATTTTCCTACTACAACTATACATACTCCTTGACTACAAAAAATTAGGTCTTTCTTATGCAGAAGCCAAATTCTTCCACCTACCCGAGTTCATTAATTTAACAATTGCAATCAAGATAATCAACATACATCTCAAGCAACAATTAATATTAGCTTTACTTTGATGAATGATCTAGAGATGGAGGAGTAGAATATTAACTTTATTTTGATGAATTACCTAGAGATGGAGTAGAATTTAGGTAATGCACTTTTAGAATGAAAGAGAGTTCATGTGTTTTGCTGTATATATGCGAATTATTTGTTTCGATGTATGAGTTTCTCCTAACTGATTAATTTACAGCCAATGCAATATCTTCTTACTAACCGACTTAAACAACTACAAAAAATATAACTGTAATAAGAAGATGACTGCAGCGTAGTGCAGGCTGCCCTACTTGTAACTAATTCAAAAGTAACTCTAAATCTTCTTGTATCTTGACAATGTGGGTCTTTGCCTTTTGAAATATTAGGACATATCTCATATATGTCCAACAATCCCCCACATATTTCAAAAGGTTATTTAGAGGAAGATATATTTGCTGGGTTTAAGACTAATGAATGTAATCCATCGAGATTGGTGCCTTTTGAGCTATGAACCAGACCTAGAAAGAATGAAATTTATAGTGCACAAAATTTTGGTGAAGTTTTAAACTTCTATGAACCGAATCTTTATTGCACATTATAATTTCACCAATCAGATTACACCCCCACAATTCTTTGTGGTTCAATACGGTTTTCTGCTTTTCCAGCCATGCACGTGCCCGGTTTTCATGAGTGCTCTAGAGAATTAGCCAAATTCTCATGGAAGCGGCCTCACTTCAAACTCATATAAATGATTTCCATCAAATGTATACTGCAGCTCAATGCACTACTCGTAAGAGATATGAAAGTCATTAAAGGTTTTGAATCTTTCCTCTTCATTGCAGTTTTGCACTATACACATCATAGGAGGGACAACAAAAAATAATAGTGCTCCATGATATCAACAAGTGATTTGTTATTACCCATATGAACCTAATTTATGGGATCACCAATCACATAGGTTGGGTTACAACCACTGTTGATTTTCCTCAATTGGCTAAGTTCCATTCACTTGATGTGAGATTAATTAATTTTCTGACTAAAATTAATAAGTCAAACTCGTTTGACTCTTCAAAAATCGTGATCTCATCTCTAAGCGCTTTATCACATAAATCACCCCCACGTTTGGTCAATATACTACCATAATTTATGATAGTTCTCAAAATATCTGAAGTGGCATAAAAATGTCCACATTTAAGGTTGTAGTCTCTCAACATTTAGACTACTTTCTCTCATTCATTCCATCAATGTCTCAAGATATTGGCTAAACTCCATTTTTTTGGAGAACTCATCACTTATTAGTTTTTATCAGACCTTTGGGACACTGATTTTCCATTGATACTAATACCAAAGACTTTCTAATATGCGCTTTAGATATGATATCACAAATGTATATTAACATTCAACAATGTGATGCAAATCAGATTATTTAAAACAAACAAAAAATATAAAACATAGGCATGATAAATTAATTACTAACGTGATATGTAACATCAAGTTTATTCACATTATACATTTCACTCCAGCCTTACCTAACAAGACTACATAAAACCAGGTTTGCCAAGATATACATATATATTAATGCCAGTGTCTCAACTGAGAATGACTTTTCTTATCAAATTATTTTTCTGTGACAAAAAGAGTCACCAAGTTAAATTGCCATTTCTCAAAATTTCTTACTAACATGTAAGAGGATAATCACTCATTCATATTGACCACCTTGGAAAACTCATTATAGTCATCTGCTTTAACTACCAGGGTTCTTGGTAAAGCTGAATTGTCATTCTCAAAATCATTTTTGCATGTAGTTACAAAATTTCCTGGTTATCACAATCAAGACAATAATCTAAAAATATTGAGACCAATGATGTAAAATAAGAAAATCAAATTCTTTTTACCCTCATGATTAGCAACATCTTGGAAATGAAAAGAGAATCTCTATCCGGCTGCAAAATCTTGGATACTTTATCATCCCAACAAATCCCTCACACATCAAAATCATTACATGCAACAAGTAACCAAAGTGATCAAGTTCATTGACGAGGATTCTATAAGCGAAGATGTGCCCGCCTGATGGGTCCTAATTTCGAATAGCAAAACATCCAAGGTGGTTCCATCTCCGAACGCATAAAACATAAAAGAAAAATCTACGAGAAATAGAAATGAGAAGCGCAAAAAATAAATAATAAACAATTAAGAAGTAAATTATATATTAAAGAGAAAAATTGGAAACACTATAATTAAAGCAAAGAAAGCCTTATCTTCAAATCCTATACGTAAATTATCAATTGAAGCTTTTCCTAGGTAAATTATCCTTAAGATTGTCGCAAAGTTAGAACAAATTTATAGTTTGAGTCGTGTAAGGATACTGTTCTTAAGGAATTTCCGCCTCTTAATAAACACGGTTATCCCCTAAGATTAAACACGCTCTTTCCGAAATCAAAGTTTCGAGGATATAGGTGGTGTATCAAAAAGCTCTTGCTAGAGTTTTCGCGGAGAGTTCTTTATGACAGCATATGGGCGTGCCATTCAATTTGCTGAAATTGACAAAGAGGTTGTAAAAACTGGATCTGGTGCGCGGAGCAGCATATTAAAAGATTAGAGCAATTTGTGGGGATTGGATCAAAGTCACACCGGAACATTTAAATCATTGGATCCACAACAACATGTCTTCCTGAATTAGCGTCTCCAAGATCTCTTCTATTGGATTTGAAAGAAAAATAACAACGGATTGTTATTAATGAGAGAGAAACACGTGTACAGTGTTTTTATGTCCGGAGATAAGATTGAAACAAGAGAAAAACACTAAAAGAGTGTCCGGAGACAAGATCTAAAAAAGAAAATATTGAAGAACGAGTAAGAACTCGTGATGAACAAGAGAAAAAGCGCAGAGCTTTTGAGAGAAAATAAGCACGGAGCTTGGTTTCTTGCGCGGAGCAAGTTTGTAGCTTCAGGAGCTGGTTTTTGAGATGAGTGATATCTGTTTGAAGCCATGGGGTTGGTCCCTTTATATAGGGGGCGGCATGGGCCTTGCATTTAATGGGTCTGACTTGCTGAAGAAGGCGAATTCCTCCTTCTTGGTAGATGACAGCTCCTAGGAAGGTGCAGTGAAGCTTCCTTCTTCTTCTGATTGCTTCCAACTATTGGGAAGAGGGAAAATGAGGATGTCAGGACGTCATCCTTCTAGATGGGAGACGGAAATCCTCCTCCTGGATGGCTGATGAACGATTCCTCCTTCTTCTTATCACACTTCAGCATGCCTCCGTTGCTTCCTTTGTGCTGAAATCAACTAATTGGATTAAAAAGTGGCCTTCTGACATCATGACTTGGACTTTTAACATTAAGGCCACGAAATTCTACATACTTATTCATATTTTTCTCTTCAAATCATGACAATAACACTTAGTTAAGAAAATGGCTTAAACCAGGGTGACAAAGCCACTTGTCCTTAACTGAAAAGAATGCAAAAGTTGCAAACGAAGTCAGAATAAGCCAAAATTTCACTAGTAGGCTTAGATTATCTCCATAAGACTATGGAAAAAATTCCAAGTGAATTCGAGCTCTCCTTCATGGTGAACTTGGTTTCACTCCCCAAATTGTCCGTAACTAAAAATCGTGCATAAGTTTTTACACCGATGTCAAAATAAAGTGAAATTTTACCAAGATGATCTACATGACTCAAAGATCATCATGGTATGCTCCTTGGTAGAAATCACAACCTCTAGCCCCCTCAATTGATCAATTTTACCATTTTGTCCTTAATTGAACAAAATGCAAAGTTGTAGTTTTGCCTCCCGGGTAGAGGGAAAGGGCTAGGCGATTTCTCCCTTATGTTTGGTCGACTATGTTGAGGAGGTTTGAGGTTGAAAATCTCATGCCTCTCTCACGTAGATAGTTGTTTCTTTTGCTGACAAACTTTAGCTCTCTGCCTCCTTCCTGCAGAAAGAGAAAAATAACTCTCCTAAGGGAAGAGGGCGGCCTCTCCTCTACATGGGAGACGACTTTGGGCCTTATTATATGAGTCCATGAGATATTTTCCATCTCATGATTAGATGGCATACAACTTTTCTTTTTACTGCTGGCCTCCTTAGTTGACAACAACATTAAAGGAAATTGCCTCCTTATATGACTTATTATGCCACTTCCCTTGGTAGGGGCGGCATAGAGGAGAATATTAATAATAATTATTCTGAAAAATAATTATTATTTAATAATTAATTAATAAATTTCAGCCCTTATTAATTAATTACAAGATTTTTCCTAATTCTATTAGAACTAGGGTGGTGCGGAAACCAAGTTTCTTCAGGATTTTTAATTAAATCTTGACCACCCATCTTAATAATATTTATGTGAAGACCAATTTACCCTCAATTGTAAATTGAAGTATAAACAATGCCCCCCGAAGCTTAAGTCCTTGAATTAAAAGGATTTGAGCTTGTATCTAAGGAAATTAGTCTTGGGCCAAAATCTTCCTCTTATTTTCCTGACCAACGTCGACACCCTCTCTTGGTGCCATACTTGCCGAAAATTACAGCAACTTTTTCAAGCTCCAATGGCTTCCAAAGATCAAGGCAACAACAAAAATCATCAACCAAAACCTTCTCCTATGCCAAATAATTCAAGCCGCAGCTCCTTGTTCTTGGAGGCTTCCAAATCTTTGGCAAGGATCAAGCAATTTGGATCAAACTCCCATGATGGCAGCTCCAATTCGACTCAAGCAAGGCCAAAGCTCAAGTTCATGGTGATTGATCCCAAATCGGCACAAAATCAAGGTAATTGCTTCATGAACTTTCAATTTTTGACTTTAAATTCATCAATTTTCTTCCATGCCGCAAACCCTAGGATTTTAGCCATGTTTGTGTCGACTTTGATGATGAATTTTGAGCAATATAGCTGTTGGAATTTTGAGGCATAATTTGATTTAGAAATCAAATCAATTTGATGAAGAAATTGGCAAAAACCCTATTAAAAACTACATAGTTTTCGGTCTAGGACTTAATTTTTGCCATAGATCTTTAGGTTAACATGTTGCTGCATATAATTGAGTCTTATATGGCATGAAATCATGTCAATTAGGTCGACATAGGGGCTGATATAGTCGACTTAAAGTTCTCAAACTTTAATTGCAATTTTTGGCCTTAATTGGCCAAAAACACAACTCCTATTTGGCTTAGGATTTCAATTTAGCCAAATTTGATTAGGTTTTGATGTTTTCCTCATGAAATTAGGTTAGGATAAGATGAACCCTAAACCTAATTGGACAAGGATTAAATCCCTTAATATGCCGCGAATTACTTTGCAAAATTTACCTATAATTTTGGCGGCATTTAATTTAATCCTTAGGATTTAAGCAAATTTGGGATTTTTGGCAAAATTGATTAGATTGGCCAAAAATTCAGGGGGTTATGTCAAGCTTATTGTATCAAATTAGGTTTTATTTTACAAGTATAAACCTTAATTTGATGAATTACAAAACCCTAGAGTGTCGCGGCCCAAATTGCAAAAATTGCAATATGTGCGACACTCAATTAGACCCTTAGAATTAAAGTTTCGGCTAAGTTAATTATTTTAGCCAAAAAACAGGGGTTAAATTAGGTTTATTAGTGTAGACACCGAAATTTAATTTAGGCTAAGTCTAGGTTTGGTTTGGTTTTAAGCCCAGTGATATGGTCTAGTTAGGTTTGAGTTACATTTATTGGGTTGTGTTTGGGCTTTAGTAATTATTTATTTGGGCTAGTTAAGTGGGTCAAGTTAATAATTATAGCACATGTTAAATAAGTCTGTGTTAGAAATTTCCTAATAGTTTCCTCATATTACTTGCTTCCAAAGAATTTAGGCCTATATAAAGGCTTCCTTTTCTGTAACCCTAGGTCACACATACATACAAAGACATACACACAGAGACACATCAAAAAATTTTAGCTGCTACCCTAATTTTTTGCCGCATAACATCACTCAGAAAACAACTCTCTCTTATGTAGAAAAAAAAAAAAAACAACTCTCTCAAAACCTGTTCCCCAAATCGACATAAGCAGACGAAATTTCCTTGGTTTCCAATTCAAAGCAGACGAAATTTCCTTGGCTTGGGAACACTTGTGCTTCGAAACAAAACTGACTAGGCGGTGGAAAAAAGTTGCAAATTAAAGAGCAATCACGTGGCTTTGAATTGGAAGTGCATTGCAACAATTTGGTAAATTTCTCAATTCGTGTTCATAGTTTTCTTTGCCATTTAATTTAGTCATTCTTTTTTTTATATATATTAGATTATACTATGAAGTATCCATGATCTGTCATTGTGAATTTATTGACATATATATGGGTGTCTTCATTTGATTATTATAATATTTTGGATCCTCCGAGACTAAAGTTTGTTTAAATTATGTTTTTCAAAATTTGGTGAACTAATACATCAAAAATCATCTCCTTTTCAAAATATCAAAATTTCACTCCTGACCCGCAAGTGTATAAACTGTGAAATGCAAAATCATATGCATTAGATTAGATTAAATAAATCCATCAAGTTCTGCCAATCTTGTGGGGAATTTGGGGGTTTTGCATAATTAGGGTTTCATGTAATAATGATAAAATTTTGATAATTAATTTTAAGAGAATATTTTCTAAATCTTGCCATATTGTGGGAGATTTAGAAAATATTAAAAAAGGAAATAAAATAAATAAAATAAAATAAAATTGTTAATATAAAAAAAAAATTCAACTATTAAAATAAATATTTTTCAAGTCTTGCCAATTTGTGGGAGATCATATAATAATAATAAAAATTTAAAAGTAATCATCAAATATAAAATAATTGAATTGTAATCAATCTATAAATAAGAATAATCCAAGGGATGTACAAGTGGTAGTTCCTTGTAACTTTGTAATCAATCATTTAATTCAATCAATATAAACATTTAAGAAGTATATCAAAATAAGGGTAACAATTTAAATTCCGACGACGGAGCCTCTTCGAGAAATTTAAAATTTCTTGAATACTTTTGATGATAATTGTCTCAAATTTTTTGTCAAAATGTGAGGAAATTGAAGACAATATTAATTGAAGAGGTAAAATGGACAATCATGAATTTAAAGGATTTAAAGTGATAATTAAGGCTAAAAGGTTAATGTTTAGTTAAATGGTACTGTCTTTTTGACAGGCGTTGTAGGGGTGCTAATACCTTCCCTACACGTAATCGAACTCCCGAACCCAAAATTTGGTGATGAAGACTAATGGTAATCGTTATTAATGAACTTAATTCAACATTAAGAACACATTAAAATGGATAATCAAAATTAGGTGGCCAATCACACGTAGATAAAAAAGATTGGTGGCAACTCCTTTCCAAAGAGTCTAGCGCTCAGATCTCACAATTTGCACGTTATGACAATTAGGTCGTAATCCCTAAGTATAAAAACCTAATTTGATGAATTCGAAACCTTAGCAAGCTGCAGCCCTTAATTGCAAAGATTACGACTTGGGCGGTTTGCAATTGAACCCCTAGGTTAGGAATTTTACCATTTTCGGCCCAATTGATAAAATTAGCCAAAAATTAGTATTAAGTTTAGGGATAATTAAGTTAAATTTCATGAGTATGAAACTTAATTTACCAAAAACCTTCAAACCTAGCATGCCATGGCCTTAGTTGCAAAAATTGCAGCTTGTATGGCATGTAAATTAGGGTTTCGGCCTTGTTTAATTTTTAGGGCCAAAAATTAATTTGATTTTCTTAAAAATATTAACATAATTAATTTTGGCAGCCATAATTAATATTTTTTCCAAAATAAAAATTATGAAATAATTTTAAGGTGGTAAAAATTTAATTTTCACCAACTTATTAAATTAACAAAAATTGTATACTAACAACTTTGTTAATTTTTGTTGCAGGAGAACTTGTTGCATCTTCTGAAGAGGAAAGAATTCTTGACCTTGTGAAGAAACTTGTTTCCAAGTCTTATAATGAGATTGAGTTTCCTAGAGATGCTCTTGTCCTTTCTTCACTGACCTTTCTTCGGCTGAGATGAATGACTATTTTCCTTTGCATCGAGGTGGCTTGCTTCCCCTTCAAGGCTATGACTTTGACTTCCGCAAGTGGGTTAACAAAATCCAGTCATGGGCCTATTGTCCAGCAGAATGGTGTGCTTGGGTGGATATGATAGTCATGCATAGTGAAGAAAAACTACGTGAACAAGACTTATTATCATTTGTCTTGTTATCGAAGCAAGAATTCTCCTATGATGGTGCCCTGCTTGCTGCTCTTAGTTCTTTTTGGATTAGATGTTGGAATTACTTCCATCTCCCGTGTGGGTCAATGTCAATCACTGTCCTTGACATAGCAGCAATCACAGGCCTTCCTGTAGATGGTGAATGGGTCTCCTGCGCCACCTCCCTTGATGAAGCTGAGGATCTGCTCTACTCCATTCCTTTTAGTGACAAACTCTATTCCAGCAAATTTATTTCTGAGCATGCAAAGCCGACCTATGCTCCTCTTGAGGCAAAAGAGATTACGGCCTTTATGCTCTGTTTGATCTGCAAGTTTGTCGTTTGTCCTCCTTCACGTGCCTGCCTTGCTGAGTATCTTCACCTTGCTAAGCTCAGGCTTCAGGGAAGAGATTAGCCCTAGGTCAGTTTGTGTTGGGGACTCTCTACCGTGGCTTGTACAACATCACTCAGAGTGTTGACAAAGGTATTCATGGTCCTTTGTGGATTCTTCAAGTATGGGCTTGGATGTACTTTTCTTAGTTGTCTCCTATTCGTCATGCAGCTACTCTCACCACTCGATGCTATGGTGATTTGTACAGCGGGCTTGTTCATATCAACAACAATGTGAATAATGTCTTCCACTCCTTATGGAATCTGAAAGATCAAAAGTTCTTCCCATACTCGCGGCGGCAATTTGGCCCTTCATGGTTCCAAGATACAAACGAGAGTGCAGATATTGTGAAACAAGCATGGAGAAACTTCTGCCTGCCCATTGACCTCTCCTTTGGCGTTGGAGTAGATGGAAGAGTCAAACCTGGATTTGAAACATACTGCCCTCCTCTACTAGGCAGACAGCTTGGCTTTACACAGCAAATTCCTTCACCTCCTCATTTTTCAAGAAACAAGTGTTGTCATATAAGACCTTGGATCCTTGAGAAAGCTTTCTTTGAGAGGTGTCATGAGTCTGCTGAAAAACAAAGACAAGAGGCCGAGTTCATCATTCCTCCTTTTGTAGCTGAGGCCACTCTAAACTTCACTGCTTGGTGGTCAGAGATGTGGGGAAAAGTTGGTAGTGAAGATATTTCCAACATTACTACAAGACTTCACTTTCCACCTGGTAATTTCTGTTACTTAAACTTCAACTTATAATTTAAGTTTTTTACTAATTTCCTCTCTTTAGGTGATGCTTTCGTACCCCGTAAGAAGGATGCCAATAAGACGGCAAAGCAAGCAATACGAAAACATTCTACCCCGTCCTGTGATAAAGATCCTTCAGAGACTTTGCCTCGAAGAAGAAGAAAGCCATCCCAACATCTGATGGCTTCACTTCTGATGATCTGATGGAAATAACTCCTCCTCCTGAACCCAGTATTCAGAAGGCGCTGATACGAATCTAGTTGTTTTAGATTCAAATCTAGCCTTGAAAATCTATCAAACTCGACTTGAACTTCTTCAACTTCTAGATGAGTAGATCGATGACCTTCACAGGGTGATTCCTCTTCTTCCGTCGGCCTTAAGTCTTCAATTAGACCTGCAATTGTCAACTCAAGAACACAAGATTCACAAATAATCAAGTTATCACAACTTAATTATTTGCTAGGACTCTACAATATTGAAGAACCCTAAGTTTTGCTCAAAATAGAACAATGAAGCTAAGATAATCAAATTGGGTGAATAACCTCAAATTCTTTATTGAAAACTTAACTTGTGTTTACAAGAGGGAGGTAGAGCCTTTATATAGGCAAGGCCTTGCGCAATCCCCCTTAGAAAACCCCCTAAACCGCCTCCTCAATAGCCATAGGCGGCTAACCCTAATGAAGCTTCTAGAAACTATCCAAAAATACAACCAATAGAAAATTAGCTAAGGATTGGACTTAATTAAACAAGGCCCAACCCAAATAAGGTTCTTAACTAAATAAATAACTAATCTAAGATAGAATTAAGCCCACAATGGCCAAATTACAACTCTAATGACCTAATGCTCATCGATTTCAAGAAGAATGCACAACTTGGAATCGATGGGAATATTCCTTTGTTGATGATCTCCAATGGGCTTCAAATGATCTCCGATGGCTTTAAGCTCTTCAAGATGAACTCTAATGAGGCCAAACAAAGCTTCCTTGAACCTTTTAGCTCTTGCCCTTGTCATTGGGCCTAATGGCATCTTCAATAGATCAAATGGCATCTTAGGCAACTCCGATGAGCTTGAAACTTCTTCCTTAGCATCTTCAAGCTTCTCCAAGCCTCCTTGCTGCATATGCACATCCTTGTCATGATCTCCATTGTGCTCTTCAAGACCATGATGAGTCCTTGGCGCATCAGGCGCCTCCTCAGAAGACCACAAGTGAGTCAGTGGATGCAGCTTCTCCCTCCTACTCTCCTGATGTTTCACCTAATCATGTCACTTATATGGACCAAGGATATAATCCTATTTCATCAACAGGTTCGGCCCTTGATGTGGCCGCATCCCTCCATCTTGATGACAATTTTTCTTTGAGTGACATAGATTTTTCGGAGCAACCAGGTGGTGGTGATATCATGAAGGATTTGGAAAACATAGTTTCCAATCCACACGGAGTAAGTTCCGAAGCTACCATTGGAGTTACTTCTTCAATGTCTATGTCTGTCTTGGTCAGTGAACGGCAAATAGGAGTGTTGAAAATGAAAGTTCCCTTCCCATTTCCACCTCTCCTACTTCGATGATTGCTTCATCTTCAACACTTCCTTCTGTTCTGACTGAAATCCCTTTCATCCAGAGGTGTAAGATTCTTAAAGAATATACTTCCAAGATTCTGCCAATGGATCATGAAGTTTCTTCTGAAGATGTTACTGAGATCCCTTCTAATGTAAAACTAAGAGAAGCTTATGATGAACTTTGTAAGTTCACATCAAAAGCAGACGCAACCATTTTCCCTAATCAAAAGGAAGTCATCTATTTTCATGCTCGGACCTGGTCGCGTTCTCTTGAAATTGATGATGACGAAGCTCAATTCTGGAAATATTTCCCAAGATTGTTTGATGCTTTCCTTACGAGGTACAATCAAACTCAGAGCTATTATGATCAATTCAATGAGAAGCAGAAAAAGATATAAGGCACGCCAGAAGTCCTTGGATGACAAGGCTACGACCTTATACGATTCTATGGCACCTTCTGATAGGGAGTTGGCTATTGATGATGAAATCAATGATCACCTAGCAAAGGTGAAAGCTCTTCAACTTGAGAAAGCCAAACTTGCCAAGAAGCGCGAGGTACCTTCCAATCAAAAGTGTGAAGAAATCTATTGTGAGGCCAACATTCTCCTCAAGGAGAAGGATGATTATTTAGCCATTGTCGATGAAAGGGATTTCTTTAGGGCTTTGTTGGAAAGCATGGATAGAGAGTTTGAAGTATGGAGATCACTTCTTCCTGAGACCTTTCCCCCTGAGGCTACTGAAGAGGAGAAAGAAGGAGAGTGATCATAATTCTTAGGATTTTGGTTTTATTTCAATTTTCAAACAAGTTAAGCTTTTGTTTTGAATTGGTGGCAATGGATTTTTAGCCAACTTTTATATTAGAGGCCTTTATTATTTTTAGCCATCTAACTTAAACAAAATCCTTTGTAAAATTAATCTATTAGTCTTATGAGTAAAACCATAAAGATTAAATACTTAGAATTTATTTTGGAGTTAAATTACTGATCGGTCGTTGATCAAATCACAAGATAAATCCCCACAAACCAATAACTAATAGCTAGGGTAAGTAGGGGTCGAATCCCACAGAGAAGGTGGAAACAAATTAAATCCAAATTACACTAAAGAAAGTCTTACCAAAGGGGATTTTTATGGGTTTTTTCAAAATAGGCAAATTAAATTAGAAAACAATAAAATAGAATAAAACTAGAGATTAAGAAAATAGTTTGAGAAAAACAATGAATTAAAAACATACTTCTTCTCCTTTAGGTAGTTATTTCGATCTAATAAATCATGGATCATGGACACAAGACATGAATTTGACTTAAATTGCAATCAATTAAGAATCATAAATTACCCCAAATCGATATATAGCCTAAGACGTAGACATCAATTTTCATTGGAATAAAGTAATCCTCCTAACATCTTAAACAACTCCACTTGAATAATTGGTATAGGAGAGGAATACTCAACCCTCCAACAAGCTAATAAAAGTTAGTCCGCATTTCGCAAAAACCAATTTCTATTGTTTCTAATCAAGCATCACCCTGTGAAGAATCATAGAACAAGCATTAAGATTTACTTTTCCGCATGCATGATAAATCAATATCAAACTCATCTACATCTATTACCATCTCGGCCTATAGATTTCAACAAGGTTTGATAATCCCATTGAACCTAGGACTCTAGAATTAACAACTGTCACTTGGACCAACATTAGCTTGACTCAAGCCAACTTGAATCTAACTATAGCATTCATAAATCTCAAGATAAGTTGCGCACCAAATCAATCAAAATATGAACACATAAGATGAAGTACAGGGATAAGAAACATATTCAAACAGAAAAATCAAATTATTAAGAACAAAAGTCTCACCATAGATTCATTGATCAAAAATACCTAAGGAAAAGAAGTATAAGAATTTACCTACTCATGAGAGGCTGGAAAACTTACAAAGAAAATAGGAAGAAAAGAGGGAGGCAGCGGCCTTCTTTTTAAAACCGCCAATTGTATATTGTGTGTGTGTAAGTCTTGCTTCTTGTATGCTAGGGTTTCTAGGATAAGATGGTTTATATAGGGGGCTGCCTAGGGTTTAATTTAGAGTTATAACTGACTTAAACTAACCCTAGGGACGTTCCAGAATGTTCTTCATATCCTCAAGCTGACCCAAATAGATTATATGGGCTCAATTGATCAAAAACACAAGTCAGGCCCAAAACAGATTCTGTCCGCAGACTTCAGGGGCATTTTCGTCCATGAAAACGTCAAATTTGGGCTTCGACTGAACATGAAAGTTTTAACTCTTGGAGTTAGCTTTCCAACGCATCTTCATATGCCTCATTTGGAGCTCTGGATCAAAAGTTATGGTTGTTTTCCCGAACTGTCGCCAAATCTGGAAAGTATTGAAGTAGCTTCAAGAGGAAGTGACATGGGAGTGTCGACGTTGGCTGCTGGGCGCGCGCGGGACAAGGACCCCGACTCCACCTGGGCGCCCACATGGTTGCCTTGAGCACCCATGTGGTTTGCTTGAGAACCCAGGTGGGCAGTGTCACGACTCCAGCTGGGTGCCCACATGGTTTGCCTGAAGATCCATGTGTTTCGTCTGATCACCCAGATGGGTTGTGTCTTAGCTCATCACCTTGACATGTCTTCTTGCCTTGAACTTGTCTTTGCTCCTTTGTCTTGAAAACACCAAGCAATCAACTTTATGACTTTGATAAGCATAAAATTGACTCTTCAAGCTCTTCAATCACGAACATGATGGCTTCATTCTTCATCCAAAACTTCCTTGGAAAATATTTGTGTCATAAATCATCCAAAAAGGCTCTACAAAGGTACAAAATTGATTATTTTGCACTTTTCTTCTTTTCAACACCTATGAACACAATTATAACCAATATAAGGCATAATCAAGCATAAAACTCTCAAAAAACATATGAAAAAGCTAATAAAAAGGTGTATGATTTTGGTCTGATCATATTTCCCCCACACTTAAGTTTTGCTAGTCCCTAGCAAACTAGTGCTAAAAATCCTAAGAAAACAAAAGTTAGTCCTAAACTAAGCAATGTATTGATTCCACTTTCGTAGGTGTACGGCGACACTTAGCTCGCCATTTCAACCTAAGACTGATAGAGGTACTTAGGAGGTGTGATGTCACCTGAGGATTTTCTTAACTAGAACGACACCCACAAACATTATGAAAACATTGACTAGAAACATCAAACTTTAGGAAATAGAGTACCTCTAAGAAATTAAGAATTTAATCTACATTTTCTATTCAAATGCAATATAAGTTAGTAAAAATACAAAGACCATAAGATTCAAATCAACTATGCACAAAATCACTCCAATCAATAATGTAAGTTTTAAGATCAACATACCTTTGATGATTTTGACAAGGAAAACTTACGATAAGCTTGTATTTACATCTATTTCCAAAGAAAAAGTAATATCATGGATATTCATCAAAAATTAGAATGGGTTTAAAAAGGGTGACTACATTTTAAGAAAGCAAGGTTACTAACCTTAGAAGTGTTCATGATTTAGGGGTTACTAACTCCCTTTTTTCTTTTGAGGTTACTAACACTCTTTTTTTTCAGAGGGACAATACTTCCGCATTCCATGCATCTAATCCTCTTTTAAGGTTACTAACCTTTTCATTTTTATTAATTAATTAATTAATTAATTTTTTTTCAGAGAGTGACAACTATGGAAAGATCAGAACCATTTCTTCTCCTCTTTCATGAAAACACTTCTTTTTAAAGATTTTAGCTACCCTTCATGCCCCCACACTTTGTCTTTGACATATCCATGACATACTTCTATACATGTACACAAGATTCAACACAAGTTCTAGAAGTAATACACTTGTCAAACCATTTTTGGGTATGAAAAACCTTATAATTACACTTCTCAATCAAAGAATGAAATTATACATAAGAAAATTTGAAAAATATTTTCAATTGTATTTAAACCAAATTAGTATTACACAAGACTATACTCATGGAAATTAAATCAAAACTTATTAGAAATACAAAATTAATTTCAATTTTCTTCAAAAATTTTGAAAAATTTATCTCTAGTCAATAAGATAAGAAAAATAGAAAAATAGGATCTTGCAAATAGACTAATTCCTCCCCCACACTTAAAAGACACATTGTCCTCAATGTGTGTTGTGCTAGTAATTTGACAAAAAATTCAATGATCTCTTTTTGAAATTTTTGGAAAAGTAAGTGCAAAATGATAAATTTGACTTATGAAGAAAACCCAAAATTCTAGACAAATCAAATAATCATTCACTAGCAACCAAAAAACAATAAGTGGGAAAATTAAAATTAATTGAAAACATGTCAGATTAATTCACAAAGAAAGTCGAAGCTCAATCTTAGCAAATTAGTCCAAACATAATATCAATCATAGCATCCAAACACTTAAGTCTCATATAAGATCCAAAATAAACATAAGACAAATACAAATTAAAACACAAATAAAAGAGAAATGCATGCAATGTCATGATAAGATGCAAAACATAAGAAAAATAAAAATGCAAAACATATAGTGTCCTAAGGATAAGAATCATCAGCCTCTCCTTGGCCTTCTTTGGCCCATGTAGTCACGCATGGTCTCCTCCATTTGCTCCATGTAAGCTCTCATCTCACTCCTATGTTGCCTCATCTCTTGAACCATAAGTTGTTGGAATTGTCTCATAGGTAGCTCTTGGAAATTTTCTTCATCAACTTCGAAGGGTGGTTGTCCTTCCATATGTGGTTGTTCAAGTCCTTGATCATAAGTCCTTAGATGTACATTGTACCAATGTGCACGATTGGCAATGACTCGCCTCTTAATACCCAAATGACTTAAAGAACTCACATTGATGACATTGCCTTCATTGTTGAAGCGTAATTCACCATTGACTTCAACCTTCATTAATCAAAATCTTGCTAATCAACAATGGAAAAGCAAAGGTTTTATCATCATAAGTGGGTTTGACAACTTCCCACATCCTAGAGAGCAACAACCTAGCCATTGGTATTCCATCACAACGACCTAAACCATGACAAAGCTTATCTACAACATAGAAGTCTTCAATGCGAAGCTTATGCTTATTACTACTCCTAGGAATGACATTATGATGTAGCAAATAACACACAAGTCTATCCCTAGGTTCCATGTACTTGACTTTCACTTCCCTATTACCTTGGTTGTCCATACCAAGAGGAATGTTAAATCTTCTCAAAGCATCATTCCTTTTCCATGCACTCTCGGTAGCGGTCTTTTGTTCTCCATCAACATAAGTGAAATAGAACATACTACCCTCATTATTCAAACCAAGCAATTGACACAAATATTCCTCATCAACCACAATGTATTTACCTTTCACCATTGTGTTGATGGTGTACTCATGTCCATCACGATCCTTGTCCATATTTGCATAAAATTGCTTCACCAAATCGGGGTAGTAGTATCCATCCACTTGAAGAAGTGACTCCCATCCTCTATTGACAAACAAGGGGCCAACTCCACCTTCTTGATCAATGTTGGTTGGAAGTACTTTCTTTATGATGAAAGAGTTGTTATACCTTGCTCCATACCACTCTCTACAATCATTGTCAACAAAAATTGGTGGCGGCACATCAAGGAATGGTTGAGCGGCATTGTCTTCCTCAATTGGTGGGGCTTGTGACGTTGAAGCTCTTGTTCTCACTCTCCTTGACATTTTTTCGAACACTTGGTGGGCACTAGGTAACCTTGTAGGGTTTCTTGAAAAATCTCTCTTGAAGATCCAATGTAGCACTTCCCAATGCTCAAATACTCTTCAATCAACTCCAAAATGATTTCTTATCTCCTTTCTAACCACTCCAAACAAAAATCCAAAGAAATCTACAACTTCTCCAAAACTTGAAAATTTGAGGAATTTGATGGAAAAGGTGTTGGATAATCTAATGGGTAAGTGTTTTTGGGTGATAACAAGATGAAAGAAATTATTTGTAAGTGGTGAAGTAGTGAAATTGATGATTAGAGTGAATTTGTGAACAAAGGTAGTAGAAGAAAAATGGAATGGGTTTTGGGTTGGAGGTGGGTGTTGTAAAATTGAAGATGGGTGATGGGTGGTATTTATAGTGTGCAAATTTGGATATGGTTGTTGGGAGTTGAGAGGCTCGGGCTTGGCACTTGGATGGTCGGCACTGTCTTAGCTCAGTGGTCGGCATCTGGGTGCTCAGACTTTCTAGCTGGGGGATCAAACAAACTGCCTGGGCGCCCAGCTAGAGTCGGGCTCTAGTGTTGGTGCTGGCTTGGTGCAGGGCAGCTGGGGGCTGTGGCGTCCGAGGTGGGTGCGCAGGCAATCTGCCTGGGGGCCCATCTGGAATCGGGTTTTGGTCCTTTGTGCTTCCCTTTGCATTTTTGCTTCCAAACTTACTTCCAACTTCAACTCTTACTATTATCCAAACTTGTGCAAAGATTCCCAAAAATCTTTCAGTCCAAGAACACTTATTTATCTCTTACCAAAAATTCCACTTGATAACCATCAAAGAGGTACCTTAGGCTCTTATCACTTAAGATTCTATATGTATGTTATGCATGAGATAATACATAAATAATGGTATGCATGAAAAACAATTCAATTCAAGGAGTAAACAATCAATCTCAATACGCATCAATCAACAATCAAAGCATATGAAATTAAATGGGAGTTAAGAAAGCTTCTCTATTTTGCAAAGCGTATGCTCCATTTGCTATCTTCATGTGTGCTTCCTCCACTTGTCTCCATTTGCTTGTAATGCTCCTCAATTTGAATCTACAAAGAAAATTCAAAACATGAAAATGCAAAATGATCTAAAACTAATAAAAAGAAAATTAAAAAGAAGAAGGNTATTTCTTAGGGTTGCCTCCCAAAGTAAGCGCCTTCATTTATTTGTTCTTTAGCTAGACATCCTCGAGGACTCTTTATTCTCCATGTGTGAAGGAACGTTGAGTGTGCTCCTTCAATAAGT
>AWUE01012343.1:0-11164 GCA_001974825.2 Corchorus olitorius
TTTGTGTTTATCAACTAAATCTAAAATTAGAGGGTTTTTTAATTAATATTTTAGAAGAGCAAAATTATGTGTGGATAGAGTGATATTTAGAGAAAATTAATTCATGATATGTATAAGTTTTTATTTATTTATTTTCTAGTATAGTAATGTAGAGTCCATTTGACCCTCTACTATATCAAAATTCTATCATAATGATGTTTTCCTTTACCTTAGTAGCGGTAAGAATGATTAGATATATCTAAAATATTCCTCTTAGATCCTCATATCTAAACAATTATAATCCCCTTGCTCTAACCGATTTATCTTTTCCTGATTTTTAAGCAATTTTAAATTTTTTTTAAAGGCTAATCATGTCAGTTAAGGGTATGTTAGTGGGGAATTAGGTGTTTATTTTTGGGTTAAATTGGGAATGATAAGCACCGCTTCCCCCAATTCCTTATTTAAGCTCTATTTCTTCCTCCATCCACCGCTTCACCTTCAATCTCTGCCATTCTTCATCTATTCTAATCCCTCATCTCCTCTTTCCTGATTTTATTTTTTTCCTTTAGCATTTCTTCTCGAGATTCCTTAGTATTTCTTCTTCCTGTCTTATTTTGTTGGAAGTATCTGGAGGATTGGGTGGAGAGAGAGCAACAGAGATTTCGATCAAAGATGGGGAGAGAACAACGGCGAGGGAAAGGGAGAAGAGTCGAGAGATAGACCAAGGGGGAAGACAAGAAGAGGGAGGAAGAGGCAGAGCAAGGGATTCATATATATTAATTTTTTTCTTCTTGAATCCTTCATCAAAGGTTAGTCAAATCTCTTCCTCAATTCGATAATTTTAAGTTATTTTTATTTTAATTTTTTATGTAATTATGATTATTTTGATTATGAACAAGTTTTTTTTTCGCTTTTGCGTTTTTTTTTCCTGTTTTTGTTTTTGTAATTGTTTGTTAATTTTCTTCTGTTTGGTTACTATGAAACCGGTGGATAATGAAAACAAGAGGATTAAATTTCTGTGTTATAATTTCAATTTTTAATTGTATATCATTTAATTTTTAATATAGAAAAAGCTTAAACTTAGTGGATCACTTCAAATTTTCTTACGAATCAAACAGGAGCTTGCTCCTGACTGTGTTGTTTTGTTTGTGTACTTTAAATTAATTTCCAAGATTAAATAACGCTTGCATTAGGCTTTCTTTGTTGTTCTTTAAATTTTAATGAGAAAAAGATTTTTTTTAAATGTTCTGATTTTTTTTGGCTTAATTTCTGTAATCCTAATTCAAAATTTTGTTCTTTTTCTCCTTATGCACACTTAGCATAAACCGCCTTTCCAAAAGAAAACTTTTTCTTTATATTCTTTCTGGATGATGGTATGATATTCGAATTGTAGTGCACTGTAATCTGTTTATTGATTTTTACTACAGTTTTTGTTTGAGATTGTCTGATGAATTAATTACTTCAATTTTCAATGTCTTTGCAGTTTGCCTGTTAGAATTTATGTACTAAGAATCATGAGATT
Organism: Corchorus olitorius; assembly: GCA_001974825.2. Taxonomy (NCBI): domain Eukaryota; kingdom Viridiplantae; phylum Streptophyta; class Magnoliopsida; order Malvales; family Malvaceae; genus Corchorus; species Corchorus olitorius. The sequence goes on from AWUE01012343.1 coordinate 1,502, forward strand.
CAAGAAAGGGACCAAAGTTGAAGTCTTGAGCAAAAAAGAGATGCCATCAGATTCCCTGCAAAAAGTTAAGTATGTAGTTTATTGTTTTGTTAGCATGAATGCATTGATGACCTTAATGGTATTAATTCTTGCCTAGCTAGCCTTTCATTTTTGAGTTATGCTGAACACTCTCAATTTACTTGATTTAGAGATTACCTTTCTTCTCATGCTGTCAGAGGATCATGATCCAGGTTTGTATTATGGTCAAATTATATATATTTCTGTCAATGAGGGCACTCATAATTATATATTTCTGTCAGTAGGTAGCATTGTTTTGTATTATGATCAAATTTACACTGATTTGTCATACACTTATACTTTATATTTAGTCTACTGTTAGACCCTTGGATTAACATGTTAGCTGTGGAAAGGGCATTACAATGGTTATTAGTGGGGATATTATGATATTGATTCTGAAAGATATATGTGCTGATATGTGAAGCGGATGAACAAGGTAGGTTCTTCTCTTCTTAAGTTTATGAGATTAATCAAGATATTAATGGTTGCTGATATGCCCTGTCAATTTTGTATCTATGCTTAAAAAAATTGTTGGGAGGGAAAGAGAGATCCCAATACAAATTGTTAAGGAAACATTTTGCTGCAGGTTACCAGTAAAGCAGTTATCCTTGCAGTGTCAAGTCGAGGTAAAATCAAAATTGACCAGTTTTCTCATTCTATTATGTTGATTTTAAGGTTAAGTACAGAAATTAAATTTTGTGGTGATCAAAAGTTTTTCTATAGTTCCTATCTATAAAGTTTAACATGGAGGCCCTTCTGTCAAAGGAAGTAAGTAAAGTTTCCTTTTGTTTTTGTTGTTCAGATAATTTTCTTACCACGTTTTTTGCTCTTTTTTTGCTTGGATGTTTAGTTTCCTGTTTGTTCTTTGATGTTTTTTTTTGTTGTTTTATTGAGGTCTGTTTTGTTTAGTTGTGTTTTGGTGTGATTCCTATCAGTGTTTTTCTTCTTTCTTCCTTTTTCAAGTTACAATCTTGAGTCCATTGTGTGCTGCAAATGTTTCAATCTTCTGGATCTTTGCCATAACTCCTTTATTCAATAGATTCTTCAGCGGCAACATTCCCTTTTGGATATCAGCCTCAGCAGCAAGGGCTAACTTTGCTCAGTTCTGGCATATCCTATAATACAGATACTCAATTCTGAATGAATCCCCTTAATGCTGCATTGCGTAAAACCCAAGATTTGCAACTGCCTCCTCTTGATGGTTTTAATGATGCTAATTCTTAGGTAATTGTTAAACTTTTATCAAATCACTTTGCCTCGGTATGCTGTGCAATGTTGATTCTCAAATTGAAATTCTTATTTCCTTCTTTCTTTTCTAAGGACTTTATATGTAAGTATCATTCTCTACTGTCTTTTTCTTAATTGATAAGGACAATCTTTCCAATTGTTGATGAACTTGGTATTCATGTCGCTTAGCTTATTAATTTTCTACTAATTGTTTGTGGTTCTATAAGAATCACATTCATTAGCTATTTTCATGTTACATGTGTATCAGTTGCGTTGCAGGAGAGGTGATACTAAGGGCTGCTAGGAGTTGCATGTTAGGTTGAAGAATCAAAACTGCCCCTAGTAAACATCTGATCCATTAGTTAAATTATGATTTAATCTCACTCTCTATTTTAAAATTTAAATATGATATTCCTATGATAGTCTAATTGCGAGAATTCGCTATCTATTTCAAAGTCATTGTTCATCCTTCATTTTGAGTTCAGTGAGGTTGTGGAATATATATCTTCCAAAGTTAATAAACTTTGGCCTCTGCTATTTATGGATTCGTTCATGTTTTTAGCTAAAATTATGAGATAATGATGTGGAAATTATGAAGGGAAAAAACAGTGGAGAACTTTAGAGGAAAGGACTTTGGTTTAATTCAGAATTATTAGTATGTTGAGGTCTGATATTATCAATTCTATATGAAAATGGTGAAAAGCAGTGAAAATGTATTTTGTTATTCGACATGTTGCTTTAGTTTATTTTTGCTTCCTTACACATGTTAATCTTAGTCTTTCGTGCTTCTAATACCATGGAAAATTTCCGAGGTTCTAACTTTTTCTCTGCTGTGTTAAACTTGACTTTGCTCACTATGGTATTGTGATGTGCATTGGTTCTGCAGGATAATAATGTGGCTCTTGGCAAAATTCCACTTCAGTACTTTTTCCCTTTTAAATAGTTCAGGTACTGCCTATACTCTGAGGCTTAACGAAAACTGCACTTAAACATAATTAGTTTATGGTTGCAAGCCAGGAAGGGATGTAGTATTGTTTCAGACCAGCAGCTTGACCTAGAAAATTCCCAGATCGTTCCTGCTAGGACTCATGATTGTAAGGCTGGTTGTGAAGGCCTTTTCTGCCATCATGGTATATCATGCATCCATAAGTGTAAAGCGTAAGTATCTGAGTATCTTAGAGATCCTATCTTCATAAACAGCTAATCTTATTTAATCGTCAAGAATCCTGGGAAACAAAGTCATTTTTTCTGCCTAAAGTGTATATTAGTTCAGACTTAGGAATTGTTTTTTGTATCTGCAGTAGCAAATAAAAGTGCAAAACTATAAGTTGTTTGCACTTAATTTTTTACAAAGTAATGTTTAGTCATGGATAATATAATGAAAGAGTTTTTGCTGTAGAAGCCATGAATGTATCTGGTGGAGTTTGGCTTTATTCGGATATGAGGGCAGTGTTGATTGAAGAAATGCGAAGGAGTCCTACGAATTTAACAATTAACTTGCTCCAAGTACTTGGGAAGTCACAAAGAAGGAAAAGCAGATAAGAAGATCATGTTCCACCTCTTCTAAGTTAGTTTAAAATTCATGTCAAGCACAAAAATCCAAACAGTTTTCTTTGCAAAAGCAAACAAAGATTTTATTGATTTTCCAAGCCCCACGAAGCGAAGCGCGCGGATAAGGATATAGTAATCATAAGGTTAGAAAAGATAATATCATACAGCAAAAGAGATCTTTTTCCATATTTTTTTTAACTAATAAGCATGGTTTTCAAGTTTTGCAGCAACCTTCTTTAAGCACCCCAAACCCTCCTTAATCCGCCACAAAATGTCACTTTACCCGGGAAAACTCCTTTTTTTCACTATCATTTCTCTCTTCTTCATTTCTGATGCGAGGCTAACTCTCGACCGTTCAGACTCCATAGCTCTTTCCTCCATCGTCAAAGACTTGGGCATCAACAGTCAACGGTTCCCTACTACCAATCCTTGTAGTGCTGCTGGTGTTTTTTGTGAGATAAGGCGGAATGACAACAACGCTAATTATGATCTGAGAGTCACCAGGCTTGTCTTCAAGTCCAAAGGGCTTGATGGGTTTTTGTCCCCTGCCATTGGGAAGCTCTCACAGCTCAAAGAGCTCTCTGTTCCTCACAACAATATTGCTGACCAAGTGCCACCCCAGATTGTTGATTGCAAGAAGCTCGAAATTCTCGACCTCCAAAACAACCACTTCTCCGGTGAGATAGCATCCAATTTGTATTCCTTGATTCGTCTTCGAGTTCTGCATCTTTCTTCTAATAAGTTTACTGGGGACTTGAGTTTCTTCAAGTATTTTCCCAACTTGGAAAGTCTTTCTCTTGCAAACAATTTATTTTCTGGAAAGATCCCTATAGAAATACTCTCATTTCGAAACCTTACATTCTTGGATTTCTCGGGAAACAATTTTCACATAGGTTCAACTAGAAAAGTTGATGATCAATCAACAGTATCTCGGTACCCAACAAGGTATATTTTTGTTGAGAGGAGCAATAACATTAACAACAGTACCATTGTCGCTCCATTACCAAATGGAAACAAATCTACAACTCCTAAAACTCCAGTCAGTTCACCACCTGCTCACAAACACAAAAACAGGAAAAGCAAGGTAATAAGATGGATTCTAGTGGGATTGATTCTAGGATTCCTTGTTGGAGGTGCAGCTGGAACTGTTACATTTAAGCTAGTCATGAGAGTAATAAAAGGACGATGGAGAGATTTTGAGCTAGAGCCATCCATATTTAGTCCATTCTTCAAGGAACCTACGGATATATCCTTTTTAGAAAAAGAAGATGGCTTGGCTTCATTGGAGATTATAGGGAGAGGAGGGTGTGGAGAAGTTTACAAGGCAAAGTTACCAGGAAGCGGTGGGAAGATGATTGCTATTAAGAAGGTTATTCTGCCTTCAAGAAATGCAGCCGAATTAACTGATGAAGGTAATGAGCTTTTGAACAAGACAATGCGTCAAATTAGATCAGAGATTGCCACAATGGGTCAAATTGGACACAGGAATCTTCTTCCTTTGTTGGCTCATGTGCCTCGGCCTGACTCTCATTACCTTGTGTATGAGTTCATGAAGAATGCAAGCTTGCAAGACATCCTACATCAAGTTTCGGAAGGGACTAGGGAGCTCCTTTGGCCTACTCGACAGAGGATTGCAATAGGAGTTGCCAATGGCCTTAAATATTTACACATGCAACATAGCCCGCAAATTATTCATGCAGATCTCAAACCAGGAAAATATCCTCTTGGATGATGACATGGAAGCTAGAATTGCAGATTTTGGGCTTGCAATGCCAATGCCTGATACTAAAACACGGGTAACCTCTTTGAGTTTGGCAGGAACTGTGGGGTATATAGCACCAGAGTATCTCCAGACACTAGAGTTGACAGATAAGTGTGATATTTATAGCTTTGGGGTTACACTTGGGGTTTTGGTGATGGGAAAGCTTCCATCTGATGATTTCTTTCAACACCCTGATAAGATGAGTTTGGTAAAATGGATGAGAAACATCTGGACCTCAGACAATCCCAGCCAAGCCATTGATCCTAAACTAATGGGACAGGGGTATGAAGAACAAATACTCTTGGTTCTCAAGACTGCTTACTTGTGCACTTTGGAAGACCCAAAGGAGAGACCTAGCATTAAGGATGTTAAGGGCATGTTGTCTCAAAGAAAGAACTAATATTACAGTAATGTCAGGGAATGTTTAATATAATGGTGCAAAGTGGTGAAGAATGTTTATTACAATTATTACTCTATCTTTAAATATTTGTATCCCTTGAAGAAAAGATTCAAATAGCTCTATATTCCTATAACTAATTTAAATGAGATCTTTTTCTTTTCCATTTTTATTGGTCATTTAGCAATAGAGTTAAGTCAAGGCCGCTAACATCATGTAACATGTTATTCCTAAGGAAAATGGTGACTAAATCGCACAATTATAAAGGAACTGGAAGGGAGGGGACAAGGGCAGCCAATCAAACTTGACAAAGCAGCACAAAAGAGACAAATGGACTAAAAGAGATAAGCGTGGTTTATAAATTATAAGAGTGAGCTCTTTTTCAAGATTTAATGATCAAAGACTCAATATTTTTCTCTGAAAACGCCCTTAATACACGTTTTGTGGAAATTGGAGTCCCCTGAATTCACTTATGGTGATAAGTGAAAGACCTCCCCTTGATGATGATGATGATGGATAAATTTGATTCATATTGCTCTCTAGCTTTTCCTTACAGCTGAAACAACTTTCACTTTTGAAAAAGCCCGGTTTATCTTTAGCACATTTTTCACCAGTGAGAAGAAGGAAGGGGCTCACTAGTCTTCTCCGCAGTAAAACTATTTGAAGACAATACCTTAGGTTTTACATAGCTATAACCAAAAGTTCTGCACACAAGACCACATCAACTGAACCGCCTTCTGTTGCGTTATGCCAGAAAACTAGCAACATACATAGTTGATCTTCAATACTATTAGAGCAATAAACACTGCAGTCTATCTGTCTATGAACACTACACGATAAAAATAATACTATTATGGCATCTCTTAATGTAACTAATCAGGCTCAATGGATTGTTGAGTATTGACTAAGTATGGCTTTACCAGTGCTAAGGGACACCTGGTTGATTCAATTACCTGGGGAATACATTCTAACAGGACACTGAAGGTATCATAATTAATCCTCATATTTCATACTAATTAGGCTTGCAAGTTTCATCTCTGGTTCATTTGTTCCTCAGTTAAATAATCACAACTTGAATGCTAAGGTGGCTGGCTGTTTGCGTTATGGTTCTTACAGTTTTCATATAATATATCCATAATGCATGGCAATACCACCCAAAAGATGAAAAATCAAACAGAATTACAGCAGAGCCAGCTGATTTGGAGCTTAATAATTCTAGTTATAAGCACAAGTAGGGAAATTAAGTAATACCCATAAGTAACATTCACAAGCAGAAGTCATTAACCTTTCAAGTTACAACCTAGCATTTATATTTCTCTGGCGACATCCAATTTTCTTTCCCTTTTCCCTTTTCCATCTTAGTACCTCCTCCTTGGACTCCTCGAATGGTGCACTTGCAGTGATCTACTGAGAGCAATGAGATAAAGGATTTATTCAAAAATGTGTGCAGGCAGTTACTTGGAAGCTTACATATATTGCTTAAATTGACATCAAACATGAATTCAGTTTCCGAATACCAGAAGAGATGGATTGACAAATTTGATTGCTAAAATTACATAATGCAATATTTGATTTGAAAAACAGGCGAAAATCCTTTATCAAGGAACCTTGCCAGTAATTACAGTTGACTAACAAATATTCTTGAACGAAGGCGAGGTGTATGAGGCCAGGAAAGATGAACGAAGAAAAGGAAAGCAGTTGCAATTTTATGCTTTAGAATGAATCATAATTCTGCCATAGTGACTGCAGGAATGATTAAGGCAGAAATTGTCCTAACATGTAGCACTTTTACATAAACCTCCACCACTAGGAGTCTGGCATTTGTTAACTCAAGAAATTTACCATTGCACCAAAAAATAGCCATAGAAAATCCTTTTCTCCAAATAGCTACTTCTAAAAGAATGCAGACTTTCAAAAACAAATGAATAACAAATCGAAGCACAAAGGGTCTTCCGTTCAAGAACTTTTAGAGTTCAGTCATGATTATAAAGCCTCATAAAAGAACAAATGCATCAAGTAATTACTTTTAACCCAAAAAAAAGATCATAATGTATCCATGGCACTTTGGTCAAACAAACAGAAAAACCGAGATTTTAACTTGCACCGTTAACATTAAACAGAGAAAAGACTCTCCCAGACCTTAAATGTGATGAGCAAAGATTTCTAACCCTCTTCAGGATATATTCTGCTGTCAATGGATGAAAAATTTCACTGGAATAAAAATTCCAGCAAAAGCTACTTCTTTTTGTGCACTAAATTTAACTGTTATTCTACCAAACAATCAATAAATGAAGGAAAACAGACCTTCTTCCCCCAGAAGGGGCTTTCTTAAAGGCCCAATCAACAGAAATGGCCTGACCAAACAGTCTAGCTCCATCCAATGAAGATATTGCTGTCTGAGCTGCTTCAAAGTCGCCATACTCAATGAGTGCATAACCCTGAACAACAATTTTAGGTTTAGATAGTGTAGATAACCATAATTCCTCTCCACCCTTATGATAAGGGCCTAGAGGACATTTTCCTATTACCAAGAGTGAAGGAACATCTAAAATTGCTGCTGATATCACTGCTTTGCACATCTACTTTAATCACTAGTTTATGACTCGATTTCTATATTATAAGTGATTTTTGAACTATCTAACTCAAAAGAAACAAGCAGCATTGGATTTGGCCCAAAAAGAGGAGCAGAATTTGAACGCTAAGATCCTTCGGCAGGAAATAGAAGGGGAAAGGTTGAGATCATGCTCGATTCTTTTAGAAAAAAAAAATACTCAAATAGGCAGTCTAAGAGATGTATATGTAAGCAAGCAACACTGTCAGACAATCTATTAATATACAAGAGAAACAATGTCAATTTCAACATAACCTAGATTTTTTTTTATCACAATAATCAAGGTTAACATTTCTTGGCAAAACATGCTATACCACCTACAGCTCAAATGAACATGAACTGAAAATAATAACAATTTCTTTAATGTTAATCAAGCAACCAAAGATGATTACTGATAAAGCTAAGAATGCTGAATGCCTGTCTTACTAGTCAAAGAATAGCAGGTTAACATTGGCAAATTACCAAGAAAGCAGCATAAACCATACTTTTCAAGATTCAAAATACAAAACCTTGTTCGAATTTCATCAAATTTAGGGGCTTTAACAAAAGGGATTGCAAATACCTTAACATATCCGGTGCGACGATCAAGATTGAGATGCAAACTCTTAAGCTCCCCAAAATCAGCAAATACATTATAAAGATCATCCTCTTGAGCTTCCTTATGTACTCCTCTCACTATTATAATCCATCCTTCAGCAGCTGCATAAAGTGATAAAATAAAATAATAATATACATTAAAAAATCCAAGGAAATTGAAGACTGTCTTCTTTTCATTAGATTTAATTTAATATATACTATAATATAAGAAAGCCAGTTCATCGTCAACAAAATTTCTGTATCTAACAAGTAATGCTTATTCTAATAACTAATTCAGAGACGATTGATATTTTAAAAATTAATTAATTAATTACAAGAACAAAAATTCTAACACAATTATTTTATTTTATATATATAATTGGAAAAAAAAACACTTCGAAAGAAGAAAATTAATAGCCTAAAGAGTGAGTAACGACACAATCAAACTTGAAAAAAGAGTTTATTCATTTTTGATTTCTTGGAAGCCTTAAAATTGCTTCTCTTTCTCCATAAACCTTTAACTAGCTAAGAGAGGGAAAGGAACTGACAGCGAAGAGAAGAGGAGAGGGGCGTGCGAGAGAAGTTTTCTTTTTCTTCTTCTTCTTCCCTTATTTTCTTTCCTTGTTTAGATCCTCTCCCTTTTGTTCTCCTGGCCAACGTTTGGGCCTCTTCTTCCATCAAACGACACCGTTGTGGACGTCGTTGCCGTCGTCTTCCATGATTCTTCCTCTCATCATCTTTTCTTTGCCTTTAGAGCTGTAGGATTAGCACATATTTCCGCTATATAATGGGGGAGCGTTCACTTCGCTACCCTGGATTCCCGCCAGTGTTTTTAGGAGTCTGTTTGGAAACACGTTTATTATTCTCTCTTACGTGCGGTAAAAGATTATTTTCATCGGGAATTGCCAAGTATGCGGATTCCGCTGTTTGGATTAGCAATTCAGAATCTACCCGAAGAAGAATTGTCTAGGGCCAGACCAGATGTTACTTGACAAAGCAATCAAATAATAATTCTATATGATACTTCCCCGGTTTGGCTGGTTCTTTTCAATTAGGTTGTCATACTTAAACCCGGAATTCACCCAAAAATGATTCCCGGTTCATTTGAAGTTCGTACCTTACGACCTGAATCCCAGTCTCCAACCATCAGTCCATCACAACTAGAGATAAATTCAAATCCACCAGCCTTATTTCGTAAAAGGCCAAAAGCTAAAAACTGTTCAGAACTTGAGAGTTGAGGGCACGGCAGTATGTAACTTGATTAGCAAGACTAAAAAATGTAACCAGAATGTTCAGTCCAAGTTTGGGGTGCAATAAGTTACAGGTTAGAAGAACATTAACATTTGTTTGTATAAAAGTTGCACTTCTACATCAATATCAATAATCCCTCAAAAATGTTGCTGCAAGTTCAAAACATAAATTGAAGTTGATCAATAAATATTGTTCCGCCTCCCACACTCCCTTCCCCTTCTCCTTCTCCTT
>AWUE01012344.1:0-15399 GCA_001974825.2 Corchorus olitorius
ATTTTTTTAAGGGTGGAGAAATATGCAGGGAGAACGAGAAGGAAAGAGAATAAAAACAAAGAAAACATGTTGGGACACCCCAAGAGTTCCCAAGGCATCCAGGAAGGAGAGAAATCTCAACCAATTCGTGAGGCTTTCTTGTATTCCTAGCATCGTCTTTTCTGCACTTCAAGGACTGCATAGATTCTTGAGATCTTCTTCCTTGGCATACCAGCTTGGTATTATCTTTGACACATGGGGATAGAGATCCTTGTATGAATTTCGGATTGTGCCTTCTGCAACTCCAGTCGCAAGCGAAATATCTGCATCCCACCAATTTACAAAATTTTGCATTTACAAAAATGAAAGCAGCAGCTCAAACATATTAGTAGTAATTTTATTATATTCCCACCCCCCACTTTCAATGCGTATATTCTAAGGTCCCATTTCTAAGGCCCCAAACCTTCTCTATTTCCACTTTAGTCCTCAATTTGTTATAGTTCCAGTTTAATCCCAAACGACTTTAATAGTTCCATTTTGATCTTTTCTTAACATCCACATCGAAAAATTTTCAATTATTTATGAAAGGATGCAACAAAAGGACCAAAACGGAACCACATTAAAAGGTCAAGGATTCACATGAAACGCTTCAAATGGGACAATTCAAAGGTTAGGGAACAACACAGAAATTGAAATAAAAGGTTAGGGACCATAGTTACATTAATCTAAACAGCACTAATGAGCAGTTCAGCAGAGTGTCAAGTAGATATATTGGCAGTTTGGCACATATAATCTGTTTGTGAAAGGTCTTTTTTTGGTGAGCAGATACGTCATGTTTCACTTCACAAGAAAGGAAAATATCAAACCTTTTAGAGGCTTTTTATCATCTGAAAGCTGTGTTATTATGTAAATAACTGCTGCTGCAATTGATATAGGGCTTCTCCTGCAAAAGTTAATATAAATTATTAGTAAATACCTACACAAACTATAGTGATAAATAGGAGCTATCAGATGGCAAAATACAACAATTCTCAATCTCAACTAACATTATGGCCCATATGTATCAAATTTGTTAGCAAATCACTACAACCTAGCCAAAAGACCAAATGAGGACAGAAAAGAGAACTGGAGAATAAAAGATTGAGGGAAGGCCCCAGTTGGGGTTTTCATGAGAGAGAAGGTGGGAGAAGAGCCAAAACAAACTTCTGACTACATTCATACATTTGTAGAAGCTTTATCTGAAGAGGCCAGTCATAAAAAATTTTGCAAACCTTTGGAAAATCTGAGTTTTGAAAACATTTTAAGTTCCATTGCTTCCCATCGAAAAGAGATCCAAAAAGAAATCAACAAATTTCAGTTTGGTTAGCATTGAAACGACCCTTTAAGGGGTGATAAAGCAAGTTCATATGACACTTTAACAGTGCAGAAGCAATGGATTTACTCTTATGTTGAATACACACTTGCCAGGAGACCAACAATGGTAAAGGCACATCAGTGCTTTTATAAGTCATAGAATAGCATCAAGGAGCAAAACTTTTCCATTGTTGAGAATCATCAAATGTTCAATACATGCTTAAGTTAAAAAACCAAATTAAATGAATAATTTGGCCCAAAGGGTCCAATTAATCAGCAAGAACATGGGATATGGGACGTGTCAATGTAGTTGAAGCGTGACTTTTAAGAAATTTAATTAAAACGAGATCCTTATCCATCTGATAGCATAATTGTCTTTTGATGATCAAACATCTTTATCTGTATGCATTTATTCAGAACATAGTTCAGACTTTCAAATTCCCCTAATCATGTCATTATACGAATATGATCAACATAAATCTCTACTTCCAATCATGCATTCTGATAAACTGGAGAATTCCAGAAAATTATCAAAGACATTGAGTTAAATATTGTATCAAAGAAAAAGGCCTTGCACAGAATTCAGTTTCAGGTCAGGGCTTCATGGTGAAAAGAAAATAATAACTACCTTATATCAAACTCCTCCGACTTCTGAACCGCTTCTTGGGCAGCTTTAACTGCTTGATTACTCATGCCAAGATTGGAACAAAAACGCCTCTGATAATTTGAAAAAGGTTGATGTCAGTGGCAACCATAAGTAGTATGATACAATTGAAAAATACCATATTCAACAATAAAAGTGCAACCTTCCAAGATTACGATTAACAATAAAAACAAAGTTGTTTATCCTTTCATCCTGATCTCTGTGGTTTCTCGGTACCAAAGAAGTGTTATAATTATTATTGAAGAGAATGTAAACTCACCATGAAATCACCAGCATGTATTGTTCCCATCTCCACAGACTGACCAGTCTCCAATCCCAGTTGTTTCACTATGTATTCTTTTGCTCGGCCAATTTCTTTCTTTGTGGCTCCATTGGCGACAGAGCAAATTTCTATTTGAAATCGACAGGTTCAGGGAAGCTGATACACATTAGGAAACATAAAGCAGGAAGCATCCAGATGTTAAAAGAATCTTAGGCTGTACCCTTGACTGTTCGTGGCTTGTCCTCTTGTCGACAAGCAATGTATAGGCAAGCAGCCAACAAAGCATCCTGATTTCTTCCTCTACTAGACTTCTGATCTTCCACCTTCTTATATATTTCATTGGCTCGATCCTTCAATAAATGGGAAAAGAACCATATATCAAGTTCACATAAAAATTGATAAAAGAAACATACTCAAATATATACATATAAATCAATCTGTAACTCGAAGTATAAAGACATTTCTTTAGATATAGAACAAAGATGCCCCACCCATAAATATGAAAACTCTCCATTTAGATTCTCCAAATACTTGGAAATATAAAATAATTTCCTTTTAGTAGCAAACATGCTCAACGCTAAATAAAGATCGTCATTAGACAACCATTTAAAAGTAGATTATTAGGGTTAGGAATCCCAAGAAACTCGCAGTAGCCAGATCAAGAAAATAAATTATTGCTAATTGTACAGATAGCTACTACAGTAAAAGAAATAAAACTCCTTCCAAAATACAGAAAAAAAATCTAAATGCAGTTCACAACAAAAACAATTATTTGTGGCAGAGTTCAAATTTGACATTATTTTCCCTTTTCTAAAAAGCTATACATACAACAAAATGTGGCAAACGGAGAAGTTACATTGATCCATCCATTTTCTAGCATTAAATGCTTGTGAGTTATAATTGTCAAGGTTGAAAAATAAATACATAAATGAATAAATCAAACAATAATATAAGATACTCTAGCACTTATTCTTATTTATTAATTAATCAATCATACACACTCACAACTTTGTGTAACAAACTGGATGCTTTCTTTCTCAGACACCAAACCCTGACCTTATTCTTTTTCTAATTGGCAGGTGACCAAGAGCAGGGAAAGTTTATGTCTACTGATAAGCATCACTAAAGGTTTTAACCATAAATCTAGAACTTCTTTCTGCTCATGCACAGATAGTAGAGGGGATTGAAACGTTATGCTAGTTTTTATATGTATTAAATGCTTTCAACTCATGCACAACATTGCAATAATCTTTTATAATTTTGCACCTTCTTCCTATTTGCCTCATTTATTACAAATATGTTAGTACTTCCACCAGAGTCACAGTGAGCACAGATCAATTTAGTTTATGGAATTTGGAACAGGAATGCAATTCATTATCCACCAAAACCCAGTAAGGCGGGGGTAGTCTTCATGAGTTTTTCTCAATAGAAATGAAATTTGATTCTTACACAACTGGACTGATTTCGTAACTTAGTACCTACTGTCTATGTTATTCATCATTAATTAAATAAAATAAATAAATTTTAAACTTATCTTGATAGTTTAAATGATAGAAAAAAATAACATTCTTAGGAAATTTAAAAAAAAAAAAAAAAAAAAAAAAACCTTTAAGATGATAATATCTTAAACTCATAAAGAAAAAAATATATATAATCCAAATTTTCCTCTATCTAGCAAACAGAGAGACCTCTAGAGTTCAAAGAGAACTCTAACAGTGTGTTTGGATAAACTTTTTGAGGGATCAGTATAGGACAGGATAGGATGGGAAAGGAGGGTTTTTTAAAGGAAAGGAAGGGAAGGACCAATCCTTGTTTGGATTGTTTAAAATATAAAAAGTAAGGAACATGAGGGATCACCTAACATTTAATAAATAAAACTTTGTTGGTTCTTATTGGTACTCCAAATTGGAGTACCAAAAAAGGTGGACTTATAAGGATCAAGAAGGACCAAAATTGATCCTCCAAAACCCATGGACCAAATCTAATTTCCAATCCAAACATGGGTCACTAACTAAAAGGACCTCCCATCCCGTCCCTTACTGGTCCTTCAATCCAAACACACTGTAAGAGTCAAATTTCACACAACTTAGGCTCTCAATTTTTGGATTTTGGTTTTGGTTTCTTTCAATTTTCTCGTCTACTCTTTAACTTTTGGTTCTTTATATATTGCAAACTGAACCGTTTTGGGATCATGCAAACTGTATCTCACATGATCCACTTTTGGGATCATGCAAATTAGTTTGAAAATCAGAAGTTGTTGAGCGAATAAGGTTACTCTGATATACTCTAAAGACATTCTACTTCAAAAAAAAAAAAAAGAGAAGAAGTAAATTCTTATAATACTCTCATGCCACACTTTCAACTATTGCACCACTCAGTGCAGTCACTGACTTGACATAGTCTTAGTAGATAGTCTAGGGCACGAGAAATATTAACTAGTAACAATAAAACAGACACATGAAATAAAATAATGGGGTAGACCAAGTTGACGTGCATACATGCATGTACCTTGCCATAAATGATACAGATTATATTTACAGTTACATGGGGTAGCATACCTTGATGGTTGCAACAAGACCCAACCTGAAACACAAACATATCCAAATCAGTAACATTTTACAGTAAATTAATGTGTCACATAGGTTCTCAAAAGAACTCACTTACCCTGAAAGGGGAGGAGGCAAAAAATATGCATACTTCTACACCAAAAATATAAAAGGTATGATAATAATAGAAAGGCAGAACTAGAATAGTTCGATGGTCACTTAGATCACAAACATCAATATTTTTAAGAAAAATGGAATCTTATATTTATCAGATCACATTTAGCAGAATTCAACATATTCATCTGATTCATACAGTTCTATACCAGATAATTCTGTCTAACAATGATAAGATTCAAAAGCATAAAACTTCACAATCAATTACAATTACAATAAACAATAAACTTTGCTTTGCAATTGATAATAGAGTTTCTCCAGCAGAAACAAGTAGATAAGCAAAATCTATTGCAACATAAATTGTTCTTACAAACAACAGCAGCATCTCTTTGCCAATAGCCAACCAATTTGAGAAAACAAATAAAAAACCCCTCAAAGGCATTTCCTTTTGATTTATACCCAAAACAATGGGCATCCCAAACTCACCCAACTCATTTAACTCAATCAAATAAATAAACTATAATAATTTCATCCAAGATCCATAACCCTAACACCCATTTTCCATTCTTTTCCCCCACAATTTCTAGCCAACCAAACAACCTCCAAAACACACCGCACATACAGACAAAAGCAATTCCAGAGAATCATCAAAAAACCAACAAAAAAATTTGAATTACCTATCAGACATGGTAGCAATAGTCTTAAAAGCGAGAATCAACCCGCGATCCGGGTTCGACCCACGATTCTGCCACCGACCCAAGGAAGAAGAGAGGAATTCTCCAGAAGCACCGTTAGGCTTAGCAATAACGGTGGATAAACCACCATCTGCCAGAAGAGGGTTGGTTGGACCACCGACACGAACGGGATCATTATCGCCCGACTCGTTGGCAAAGGTTCTCCACTCGGATGTCTCGTCGATCGAGTGTGACTCTAACACCAACCCGCACTCGGAACACACCGTATCGCCCGCCGAGTGGTCGAAAACCACCTCCGTGTGCCGCTTGCAGTCGGAACAAAACGCGTCACCCATCTCCGGAGCTCCGAACCGTTCCTTCTTTCGATTCTTCTGTCTTAAATTATGTTTTAAATTAATTTAAAGATTTAAATAGAGAAGATATTTGTTAGATTAAAAACGCTTCTTTTTGTTAAAAGAATTTTATTTGATAGAATTATTTTCGGTAGATTTATTTCTTAATTCTCTTCTGATTTTCCTCTTGAGTTTCCGGGAAAATGTGCTTCTCGAGCCGAAATAAGGAGGACAACCTGAAAGTTTAAAGAAGGGACTCGAGGAGGATTAATTTATAGTAGGTGAGGAGAAATGATACAATACACTCGAGTTCATTTTAACTATATTAAGATTCTTTTCTCTTCATTTGGATTCGAGTTTGGCATTAAATAAATAAATTGACCAACAAATTTTAAAATATATAGAAATTAATTCCTCCAGGAAATCACATATATTATATGCCAAATTTTTTTAAAAAAAAAAAAATTTTACCCTAATTTGGACTTGGAGTCAAGGCATGTCACACTAACATACCATAGTGGTACTTAATTGTTACATCAATAAATCTAAATTCATATAAGAAATTGATAAGTTAAAACTTAAAAGGACTTGACATTAAGTATGTCAAAATTAAATAGGTTAAGTAATTTAACTTGTTTGTAACTTACAAATAAATCAAGTTATTTCAAAAATTTGTATATTTTCTATAAATCTACTATAACTTGAAATGTTTACCATAAAATAAAAGGAAACATGTTTAGTAAATTCTTTGAATAAATTAGCGTATTAAAAGACCTATTTAAAGGTTAAACAATGAACTTATATACGTTATCATCACTTGTTCGGTGGAGTGAAAGTAACTTAATACTCTGTAAATAAGATCTCAAATTCAAATCTTATAAATGATATTAGAAGATACTCTTTCTTATGCGATTCGACGCAATTTTCAAGATTAGTCTAAACTCATATAATTATCAAATATTGTGGGTTAGTATAAAAAATACACTAATACAAATCATTTACTAGCTTTTATCTACGAAATTATTATTTTCGCCAAAAGAAAATTTGTTTAGAAAAATTCTTTTAGCTGTTGGATTTACTGAACAAGCAAAGCAAGAAGTTGACTTTGTTTTCTTGGAGGGGTGAGATTTGTTGCAGTTTTTCAAGGAGACGTAGGGAAATATAAGTTGGTAGGAAGGTCATGAACAGTGGATGCTTGGTTGGTAAATATGGAGTGTTTGGAGACAGGCAGAGGATTGTTGTCCGAAATGGGGAATAGAAGAGTCCTACCATGAATCTGATGTTTGGTAAAGAGAGATTTGGGCAATTCGTCAATTGGGCGGTAAAAGTATTGGGAGGTCCCTGTGCTATATGAAATATTAATTTTGGTCTCTGTACTTTTTTTTTCTACAAATTCGTCCCTCTACTATCAGAACCTATCACTCGAGGTCACTCACGTTAGTGAGCCGTGACAGACTCGTCAAATATGCTGATGTGGCACACCGTCTTTTTTGCTGACATGGCAGGTGACACGTGGAATAAAAATTAAATATTTTTATTTTAATATATTTTATTTTATTGAAATTTATTTATAAAAATAAAAAAAATCTGAATTTTTTTCCACAAACACCAAAAATATTTCTCTCTCCTCAATAAAAGATCAAACACCCATCTTTTTCATGAACCAAGGAAGAACATTTGAATGTTCTAAGGCCCCCAAAAATTTCATTCCCATCCAAAAATTTTGGTTGAAGCATTCCCATCCAAAAATTCTTGCAAAGGCTTGACCATGGGCATTCTTATTATTTGCAGAAGATTCTTGCAACAATGTCCCCTGGCTGCTACTTGAAGTTGAATTGCTTGAAAATCCAACCTTAATGCCGGCACATACCACATTTACAGTCAATTTATTCGCATTATGAGGTGATGGTGCTTGCAATTTCACGATGAAGGCTACAACTTTTTGTTGAGACCACTCGTTTGCGATGGCATCTGCAACAGCCTTGTCCTGAATACTAGTTACCATTGCCAAAGCGTTAACTCTGTACGATATGGTCTTCATCTTGGGAATATGAATTCTGGGCAGAAATTCTTCCAACAGGAGCTGGTTCTTGTAATAAACTGAAAGACTTGGCTGAGGATAGTTGACGGTATATAGGAAATCAGGGCTTTTTGCCAAGAACTCGACATCCCAAATCCCACTTATTTCAGACCCTGAGATATTCAAGTTTGAAACTGATAGGGAATTCAGCCCAGAATTATTTTCTTATAAAAGTTCTTCAAATTTTTGTTATGTAGTTTATTTGGTTCTCGGATTTGGATTTTACTTTTTAGTTTTGTAATTGTTGGATTAATTAGTTAATAAAAGTTTCATTTTTATTGGTTTCATTATTGCTAAGATCTTGTTCTTCTTTGGTTTTTCTTACTATTTTTAAATGAAATTTTTGGGTGGGAATGCTTCAACCAAAATTTTTGGATGGGAATGAAATTTTTGGGGGCCTTAGAACATTCAAATGTTCTTTCTTGGCTCATGAAAAAGATGAGTGTTTGATCTTTTATTGAGGAGAGAGAAATATTTTTGGTGTTTGTGGAAAAAAAATTCAGATTTCTTTTTTTATTTTTATAAATAAATTTCAATAAAATAAAATATATTAAAATAAAAATATTTAATTTTTATTCCACGTGTCACCTGCCACGTCAGCAAAAAAGACGGTGTTAGTGCCACGTCAGCATATTTGACGGGTCTGTCACAGCTCACTAACGTGAGGGACCTCGAGTGAAAGGTTCTGATAGTAGAGGGACGAATTTGTGGAAAAAAAATACAGGGACCAAAATCAACATTTCGTATAGTACAGAGACCTCCCAGGTACTTTTACCCCAATTGGGCTGAATGGAAGAATTTGACGTTCTAGTTTTGATTATTAGAATTAAAATGTATGGTATTGGGAGTGTAACATAAAGTTATAATTTGTAACATAAAGTAATAATTGGTTGTGTTACTTATTTTCCATAAATAAAGTCTTGATTTTGAGTTTTGCAAATGAAAATAATTATTATTGAGAGAATTTTATTATATGGTGGATCAATTCAACTCGATTAAGCTTAATTTGTATGTATATATATATATATATGGAGTGTACTTTTTCACTCTTTAACTTTCTATAAACGGCTAAATAAGTCTCTAAACTTCAATTTTGACTAATTGCACCCTTGAACTCTCAAATTTGGTAAGATAAGCCCTTCTACCGTAAGAAAAAACCACATTAACATGCCACGTGGCCTGAAATGCTAGGGTAAGCTTAGAATAAATTTTCTAGAAAAGAAAAAAAAAGTTTTAAAAAATCTAAAGTCATTTTCATTAAAAAAAATTAATACTGTCACTAGTTATTTATTTTTTTAAAATGTTTTTCCTTTTCATAAAATTTACTTCCCTAAATTGACGTGGCATTTGCAGACTACGTGGCATGCCGGTGTGTCTTATTCTAATGGTAAAAGGGTTTATCGGGCTAAATTTTGATTTTCAAGGGCTTGGCCAAAATTGAAGTTTAGAGCCTTATTTGATATTTTTGGTATAGCTCAGGTGCCTATTTTTTCAATAAGCCTATAATAATAATAATAATAATAATAATAATAATAATAAGAGTTATTATTTGATATATAGTCGATGGAGTGACTTCACAAATATGTTAAAAAGTTTATACATATCATATTTCATGATTAATTATATGAAAATTATACAATACATTGGAGTTTAGCAAACTGCACTTGCGGGGTTAAAGAGTTGACATGTGTCCTTTAAGAAATAGATTTTAATATTAAAAAGGAATGGGATATGTATCAAAATCTTAATGCGCTTGTGGAGTCTAAACTTTACACTAACGGTATAATTTCCCTTAATTATATTATATTATATTATATATTATATATATATAAGACACATGTCAACCCTTTAACCCGCACGTGCAATCTGTTTATTGAGACGGACTGCACAATAGGAGATAGTCATATTCTTTCCCATAAACCCACCCCACACATGCCAAGATTCGAATTTAAGACCTCCAACAAGAAGTCTCAAACTTTAACCACTGAGGTATCCCCTCAGGGCCGCATGTACCGTCTGTTAAGCTATATTTACTATGGATTATTAGATAAGTTAATAATAATTAAAAAAAAAAAGCATATGTGCATTTGGCCCAATGGTAAGGTGCATGCTCCCTGGACCTTAAGGTCTCAGGTTCAACTTCCACTGTATGCAACACGTGTGGGTTTTGTGTTGTTTTGGCTATAATGGAGATTAACAAGAAGGAACCAATGTTATGGGAAAGAGCTTTTGTTAGTTTATAATTGCTATAATGGAGATCAACAAGAAGGAACCAATGTTATGGGAAAGAGTTTGCTTAGTTATGAAGATCCGGGAGTTAGCCAAAAATTTCAACGGTGTTCGCTTTGTTCACACGAAAAGGGGAGCTAACATTTGTGCTCATAGTTTAGCTAAATTTGATTGTAATATGTTTGTTAGCTATGTGCGATACGGGTTTTATCCCTTAGTGTTTGTAATCCGGACTCTTTAATTGAATAAATTTACTACTACTTTTTTTTGCGGTACAGGTTTTTTTGACAGAATTCTAGATCTACAAAATCCGACATGATTTTCTTCAAGATTGTTTTGAAAAATTGATCTTTTAGTTTGAATATTTTAGAGGATTTGAAGTTAGAAATTTTGAAGAAAATATGAACAAATGACAAAAGTGTAAAAGGGGGGCGGTATTTAGCAATTCAGAATTTTTTTTTTTTAAAGAGCAAAATGAAGAGTGGGCTTCTACTTCAGCTCAAGCCTGTAATGAGCCCATGCCCAATTATCTAAACCGGTCTCTCTGCATTTAGCGGTGGACCGTAGACTTTTTTTTTGGCCAAATGTGGACCGTAGACTTGACTCTGCAGAATTAAGGATATTTATGTAATTGCGGCTTGATAACCTGGCTATAGAAATAGCACCCAGAAACTGCGAAAACCCCCCTTTGGTGTTCTATTTCAAAAATCTTGGCTCCGGATTTAGCTTAGGGTTCTTGTTTTTGTTTTCCCGGCAGTAGGCTTTTAAAGGGCTCTCCCTCCGGTTTCTGCAATTTCGTCAAACAGTCTAAGATTCCAAAGACCAACCAGCGACGCCATGTACGGATCCAGAGGGTAAGTTCGTCAAACCCAAATTGTTTTTATTGCTTTTTTCTTTGTTATTGAATGGATTTAGGGTTTTCTCTGCTCTGCTTTTGTATTTGGTTTGACAATATAATTCAATAAATTGGAGATAGGAATTGCAAATGTTATGCCCTGAATTAAGTTTCGGACAAAAACCCCAATTAAGAAACCCTATGAGTACGAAGATAATCATGTAGGTATTGATGTTTGTTGCCATCTAATATGATGAATTTGCTTTTATGTTATGAAAATCATACACGAGAATATTGAAACTTGGAATAGTATATAGCCCAAGTGCTGCTTTATGATCTAATTTGGTCAGGCTGAGTATGAAATATGATTCTGAATCTTTATGCTGGTAAATAAGACTGGTTGAGTATAAGAATCAAACTATGTTCTTTAGAACCCTATCCTGTTATCCTCCATGATTTTTACCTCTACTGCACGATTTGTTTATTTTGATTTATTGCTATGGAGGGTTGATAAATTTTGGAAAAATGCTTTTAGAGTGTATATATTAATGTAGGAATTAAGAAATTAGGTGTTCGGGAAGTGTGGGTTGGGTTTGGTTTTATTAACAGGTTTAGTGGGGGATTTTTTTTGCTTGTTGGGTATGGATAATTGAAGGGCAATGTTGGGAAGCGGGGGGGTTTCGGACGGGTACGAGGTCGGCTCAAAGAGACAAAGAATGATGGAATCAAATCCCTACTTCGCAGTGAGCAGCAGTATGAACAGCTATCAACCTTACAATTTCGGTGGTGGCTTCCAGCCAGTGCCTTTACATTTTCCGGTGGTACGTCTCAGAGGTCTACCTTTCGACTGCACTGATATCGACATTTTCAAGTTCTTTGCTGGACTGGACATTGTGGACGTTTTGCTGGTTAACAAGAATGGAAGGTTCTCTGGAGAGGCCTATGTTCTCTTTTCTGGATCGATGCAGGTTGAGTTTGCTTTGCAAAGAGATCGTCAAAATATGGGACACCGCTATGTGGAAGTATTCAGGTGCACCAGGCAAGATTATTACCATGCTGTGGCCGCAGAGGTGAATTATGAAGGAATTTATGATAATGATTTCCATGGTAGTTCCACTCCATCTCGAGCAAAGAGGTACAATGAGAAGGATCAAATGGAATACTCCGAGATACTGAAGATGCGCGGTCTTCCCTTCTCTGTGCAGAAAAAAGAAATTGTTGAATTCTTCAAAGACTTCAAAATTGTGGAAGATAGGATACACATTGCATGTCGCCCTGATGGGAAAGCTACTGGTGAGGCATATGTGGAGTTTGCTTCAGCAGAGGAGGCAAAAAGAGCAATGTGCAAGGACAAGATGACAATAGGTAACCGGTATGTCGAATTGTTTCCTTCAACACCAGACGAAGCTCGACGGGCTGAGTCAAGATCAAGGCAGTGATGATGCATTGTGATAAGGGGTTTCTTTTTTATGCTTGGGCTTGGTTTATGTGTTAAACCAACCAGCTATGCATGTTCCCCCAGATTTGTAGAATTACAATTCCTGTGTTGCTCGTATATGTCCAGTTAGGTGAAATGATTAGTATGTCAAAAATGTATCTCTCTTTTATTTGTTTGAATTTTGGTATTCAGGATAAAAGTTCAGATATGCAATGTAGACTTTACCTTTCAATTCTGGGCTGATGATCGTCTTTTGGGGTTCAATGCTAATATCGATGTATGTCGAAATATAGTTTTTGCCTTTAGGGATTTGATCAAATAAAATTCAATATTTTGATTGACAAATGTGGGGTTACATCTTAACTAAAGTATGAGTTTCAACCATATGTGAAAACTCAAAAAAGGCAAAGTTCCAAAAACAAGTTCGGAGGATGTGAAATGAGCATGGCCAGCTTTGGAGTTTTTTTGGTATATTTACAAGTTAATCTTGTTCGAGTCGGGTTGACCCATTTTGGGGGTAAAGCTCTCCCATCAATGGTTTTCTCCATTCACAAGACTCAAACCCGAGACCTTGCTTAAGGGGAACAAGTGTCAAACCACTTAAACCAACCACTTGTTGATCCAGCCTTTGGAGTTTGGATCCCTAAAAAAAATGAAAAATACAAACAGTGCTCGAAATATGTGCTTCTTTTGGATAAACACAATACTATTAAGTCTGGGCCCAGCTATGGACTATGACCTTCTGCCAAAGCATGTTTTATGAAGCATTCCCAAGGCCAAAGGGGACTAAGGGAAGTAAGCACAAAAAGCCTAGAGCCAAGTTCTTATGGTGACTTACTTATTGTGCCTTATAAGGACATATTTTGAGTATTAACTTAACAATAAGAACCATATTTGTTGGATTGAGTGGAACGATTAGTTTGATGTTTGTTTCAATTTGGTGCCAAAAAAAAAAAGGTTTCAATTTGAACTCCAACTCTTGGGTCTTGGCCTAGTGGCAACTGGCAAGAGGTTAGGGAGTTCACCAAAGGAGTTGGGTTCGACCAAGAACTGAGCCAGGATTTTCGGCTTGGGGGGGGGGAGATATCGCACTTATTTCGTATGCAAAATATTTCATATAGTATTATAGGTTCTTTTGTTGCTCTTGATGTATCATTTCATATAATTAAGTAATAATATGTCATTATCAACCATAATTTAAAGAGTCAACAAAATTTAACAATTAAAAGACTTATTCCAAAAGCTAAGTGTAAACATAGATTAATATTGATGAAAATATAACCTTTACTATATAGAAAATAATTATGTAAAAGTGGAAGGCCAAATTTTACAACTTTGGGAAGGCTAAAGCTAAAGTTTTTCAATTTTCTTAAGAATATAACATATGCATGGTAAATTTTTTAGGAGGTTAAGGGGGATGGCCCCTGCCTGCTCCCCTTCCCTCCACCCTTGGGTTCAAGCATCCCCTCATGTAAGACAAAAAAAAGTTTGAATTTCGGTATTGCAAATAAATGAAATAGATGTCAATAAAGCATTCTTGTTTGAGATTCATACTTGATTTCAAATTAATCGAAGCCAATGCAGTTATAGGATATTTATTTTTTTTTGAAAAAATAGATAACTTTCATTCATGTAATTGATTTTACAATAATTTTAGAAATATCATCCTTCATTACATCAAATCTCAATAAAACCATATAATCAATTACTTTTTGCACTTGAAAAACTGGATCTTCCTTGGAAATCCAAAACGTCTGTCTGAATCATGTTGATGTCTCGCTATCACGTCCATCACCACCTCGTTGTCGCTTGTTTTTCCAAACAAAAAGCTTTGATCAACGATGATCTTGTCGCTTGTTTTTCCAAACAAAAAGCTTTCATCAACGATGATCAAGTGATTGATTCGATTGATAGATCTCTTCCTTGGCACCCAAAAGAAAAGGATTACAACGATTTTACCATAAATCTGAATAAATAAAAGGTTGATCATGCTTAAAACTATCATAAAATTCAGATTGGATAACTCAGATTCGAAATCAATTGAGACTAGATTCGAAACTGACTCGAAAAAACTGACTGACTCAAACACAAACTCAGATAAAAACTGGACAGATCTGTAGATCTAAATCCTTTATTGGAAAATAAAGAAATTAACAAAAATGAAATCCTCCTCCTCCTCCTTGACGTGACAACCAAAGAGGAGGAGGAGTAGTCGAAACACTAACGAGAACTAAAAAACTAGGAGAGGGAGAAGGGGAGAGAGAGGAGAGGCGGCTTAGGGTTTTAAATCGAATATAGGATATCTTAAAACAATGATAGAAAGCATTATGTATTACAATCTTTACAAAATTTATTTATAAATTCATCATATGATAAAACTTTCATCACATTTACAGTCCACATTCTAATTATATTTTTTTAGGACATAAGAGAATTATTCAGGGGTCGTTTGACATCGTTTTTCTTTTTTTTGTTTTGTTTTTGTTTCGTTTTCGTTTTGTTTTTTTTGTTGTGCTATCAATTTTCAAAAACAAAAACATGTTTTGATATACAATTTGGTTGTATATTTTTAAATAAAAAAGTAAAAAAAAATGGTTAAAAAGCATGTGAATTACTGTTCATCATTGTGCTTCTGTGTTTTGGAAAAACATGAAAACACAAAATTCTTGCTTCCACTTTTTTCCAAAACACTGCTTCTGTTTCCAAAATTTTTGAAAACGGAAACAGCTTGCCAATCATGTTTTCACAGTTTTGTTTCCAAAAACAGAAAATTGGCAAAGGAAACGGAAACGATGTTAAACGAGCTCTCAATTATCTCAAAATGAAAAAAGAATTAAGAAGAAGCAGGTTTCAGGCCAATACCCCCTCCCCC